>JABFFI010000272.1:0-26309 GCA_013623725.1 Fusarium robinianum | reverse complement strand
GGGGGGGGAATACTTGGCAGTTGCAAGGTTGCGAGAATTGAAGCTTTTTTGGAGAATGAAGATCCCTGGAGTGAGATTGTTGCATGTAACCATAAGAAGGATGAAACAGTGGAGATATTGGACGGTTGGCGATTGGCGGATGGAGGTTGATTACGGGAAAGTGTGCTTTGGGTGTGCGACCCGAGGAAGCACCAACTTCCACTGATTTCGCAAGTGAGCAGTGCAATGGGATTTGAAGTTTCAGTGGAGGGAGGAGGTGTTGTCTCGTAAGGCTCCAGGTACCTGGCTACGAAGGTGGTGCTTCGTAGGTATCGCGCTCTGTCCACCCCACAACAACGTCGTTTTCCCGATTGAGCGTCGCATCATTGATCGAGGCTCGAAGCGTTTCCGACTGTAGCATTTCGAGTTTTAGAATCTTTCTTCATTGACCATTCGATGAACAGGTACGAAAGACTCCGTGTTAGAAGGGGGGAGAAGAGAGGGGGAATTGTGGAAAATGAAGGCGTTTCTGCGTGAGATTACGCCGGAGTATACATTACATGAACCTCAATTGCCTGCCCCGGGTCTTGGAATAGGTAGCGAGTAGGAAGACATTGAAACTTGGTACGTCCTGTCAAGAGATCTTGAAGTACCAAGGCCAGTCGTCAGAGAAAAAGAACTTTTGGCTGACCATGCATACTTCCTTGCAGCGTCTTTCGGGAGGACAGAGCCTTAAACGGAAGACAAGCCGGGGATTCTCGCATCCTCTGATGCGATACCTGTTTGTCTAACAGAGGGTACCCAAGCGAAAGCGAGCTATTTTGTTCGGACTCCGTACGGGCAGGACAATCCAGTAGGTAGGTAGGTACGAAGTAGGTATCAGAAAAGGGAAGGGACCAGCTGGGGGCACTTGCTTTGTGCTTCACACACAATTTACCCGCCTGACCCCGGGCGGGCAGCCTCAATTGGAACTCGAGATACCTTGGTACGTACCTCCATAGTCCCCCCCGGGCCCTCTAAGCGCAAGCTTGTCCAGGAAAGAGCCCAAGTGGCTGGCCCAAAAAGCGCCTCCAACTCAGTAGCCACACACCCCCCCGTCTCAACTTGGACTGGTTGCTCCTTCTCCAGGCAGTTTCCTGTGCTGTGCCTCCCCATCTCGCTCTCTCTCTCTCTCTCGCTGACACCCTTCAGCTAACAATTCTCGCCCCCTTCATTTTTCCTTTTTTAGCTTCTCGAGTCCCTCTCTCGCTCTTTTTTCTCTTTTTTCGCTTCTTTTTGTGATCTTCCTATATCTTGCTTCAAATCGACGCTCGCTGTTCGCCTCGCCAGGTTATTTCTCCTTTTCGTTGCGCGACGACAAGTTCCAATCCGCCTCCGTGTTCAACCCCCTTTCACACGTACTCCCACACAAAGGAACACGAGCAAGCTCTCCTAACCCGACTCCGATACGATTAATTAGTACAACGCCGGAAATTCGAGCTTGGAATTGTTTGCTGTGAGGGAACGTTTCCTCGCACGACAGCCTTGTCCATATCATATTCATAGATCCTTTCAGTCGCCCAACATGAGCGTAAGTCGTCGCTGTTCACCCTTCGACCCTATCCCCATCCCTCTCGTCTCACCTTTACCCCTTGACGGGGACTTGCATTGAGCCTCCTGAGCACCATCATCCCCCTTCTGGCCCCTTGAAATGTCATTCGAAACCATATCCCAAACTCTTGGTGACAAATCGGCTAACGATCGCGAAACAGTACGGGTTAGTAAATATCGGCCTCGAACCGCATTGAGCGAGCACCACTGGATTCGTTGCTTACGCGATCGATATAGATACGGCCGGCAAAACCTCTACGACCCTCCTGACAACTCAGGTGATTACCATCCCCCCGGCGATTATAGCGGTAATGGCAGATATGGCAACCCTTTGTTAGCATGCTACAAAAGAGTTGACCACACCATAACCAGTAATTGCATTTGAGACTGACTCCGATGCCATTGCCATAGGAAACGTCGAGATGGTTCCCCTAGCCCCCAATGGAGGCTCTTTCGCCCAGGGCGACCCCAATGCGATCCTGAACGAGTGCCGTGACATTGATCGCGGAGTCGACCATGTCGAGCACAACCTCGATCAACTGCGCATGCTCCAGCAAAGAACGCTCGATGATGCCGATAACTCGGCCTCTAGTCCTGCCAACCGCGAACTCGATAACCTCTCTGCCGAGACCATGGCCCTCTACCGCGAGCTCACCGAGCGCGTTCGATACGTCAAGTCCAACCCCGAGGCCCAAACTTCCAAGAACAGCCCCCACGTCAACCGAGTCGACCGTCGTCTCAAGGCCGCCATCACCCAGTACCAACAGGTCGAGTCGCAGTTCCGAAAGCGTACCCAGGACCAGATGGCTCGTCAATACCGCATTGTCCGCCCCGATGCTACAGAAGAGGAGATCAGTGCTGCCGTTGAGGACACTTCCGCTGGCGGCCAGGTCTTCAGCCAAGCTCTTTTGCAAAGTGACCGCCAGGGTCATGCCCGTGCTGCCCTGACCGCCGTTCAGGACCGTCACGCCGCCCTGGTCAAGATTGAGCAGCAGATGACGGAGCTGGCTCAGCTCTTCCAGGACATGGACACCCTGGTCCTTCAGCAGGAGAGCACCGTCATGGAGATTGAACAGAAGGGCGAGGAGGTCGTCGAGAACCTCGACAAGGGTAATGAGGAAATCGGTGTGGCCGTCAACACTGCCCGAGCGACGCGCAAGAAGAAGTGGTGGTGCCTGGGTATCTGCGGTATGTGGCTGACATTGCCTGTTTTCATTCTTTTGCTAACTTTGGCCACAGTTCTCATCATCCTCATCATCGTTATCGTGGTGCTCATCTACGTTTTTGCTGTCAAGCAACCTCAAAATGACGGCAAGAAGAAGCGAAGCCTCGAGCCCCTTACCGATGCTGCTCTCATCGTCGGCCGTTCTGCGGCTGGCGACGTTTCCGTTGGCGATCTTATTGGCCGTCTAGGCGGTCAGCGATTTGGTCCTAGGATGATCCGATACTAGCTGCTCATCCCCGGAGTTGGCTCTTGAAACGGGGGAGCTGCATGGTTGAAGGATGAGCTTTGAGTCAACATCACATCGGTTCGAGTACCGTGTACATGATACGTCTCAGCATTTATAGAGACTGGTTCTTGGCCCACATTGAGGAACATAGGGCTTGGGAAGCGGAGAAAACCACCTCGGGAATCCGCGGCGCGGCGGAAGGGGCCTGTGAAGATTATAAGAGAGGCCTGCAAAGGTGTTGCGCCTTAGCCCAGCTTGGTTTACACAGCTTGTTGGTTATAGCCTGGCGGATCGTCTTGTTTGATGCTGGAAGAACACAACTTGGGTTTTCTTGGTTGTTCCGTGTTGCCATTCTGGAGTTGCTTCTTCGTTCCATATTTGCATTAGTTACGGGCGTTTTTACTATGAGCTTTAATCACAACTATCGTCTTTTTTCTTGGCGGATATGCAGGCGATGAGTCCCAGGATTTGGAAGTGAACTGTCTCCCGTGGAAGAGGTCGAAGTGATGGCGATTCAAAGGTATGCTGTTGAAGTGAAAGCATTGGATAACAATCGTACGCCAAGTTCATTGAAACGTCCACTAAACAAGAAAAAGAAAAGTGAAATAATCAATCCATCGTGAAAGCCTAAGACCAAGAGAGTCGAGGTGTTGCACCAAGTCAATAAAAGCCCATACGCCAAGCTAGTCCAGCTGGAAGATCTCAAGGTGCCTGGTCCACCTGATAGGATCAAAACATGCTTTCTTCCCTCTTGTCCAAGCGAAGAAGACCGACGTCTATCCCGTGCTAAGATAGGCTCTGCCTGTCAACTTTATCAGCATGTAGTTTTCATGACGTTGATAAGGGCCGAGAAAGTACCTGTGAGGTGTCATACCCAGTATCAAGGATCACGCCGTCTTCCCAAAGCAGAAACCATTCGTCGTAAATCGTTAGAAATGTCATCGCCCAAAATGTCGAGGACATCATTTCAATCTTCCGTCTTGGCCGGCTCTTTCTCCTTCTCCTTCTCCCTACTCCGGGTCTCTTCATAGTCCACTACCGCCTCGTCGGGATGTCCCTCATCCTCTCGGAGCAGTTCATCGCGTAGTTCCGCCTCTTCCTCTTCCTGCTCTCGCTGCTGTTGCTCCGCCATCACCACGCGCCTCTTTTCGCCCTCGCCAACAACCTTTTTCAGTACGCCCATGCGCCGGCGGAAGTCCTCTGTTAGACCATCTACGTCTTCGCGGCCGAGGGCTCCGCTGCCTGAACTTGGTAGACTGTCGGGTCGCATCTCGACGGGTTCGCGCTCCACGCCTTCGACTCGTAGCATTAGAGAACTGTTGTTTCGTCCGTCGTCGTCGCCCTCGTTTTGCTGTACTGCGACGCTAGACGCCGTCACCGCAAAGTCTGGCGTCAAGCTCGCTGCCCATGATACGGCCCACCGACCGGGATCGCCTTCCGGGGCGGGCTCGAGGTCCACGACGAGTGCGCGGTGCGAGGTGTTGTCTGCGCCGACGGGGGGCGCGAGTACAGAAGGGTCATCGTCGGAGAAGAGATAGTGGATGCGAGGATGCACTGTGGTGTTTGTGGTCGAGTTGGTCAACAGCGTGAAGAGCGGCTCAAAGGGCGGCATTGGGGGTTCCTGCGGGGCGTCGTCGTCCCCGGAGTTGGCGGTGTTGCGGAGGAACTCTGCGGGCTCGGTGGCCGATCCGGCCTGTGAGGACGGATCCCTATCGCTGCCGGGCATGGTGAATGTGAAAGTGTCGTAGTTGTTGGTGTTGGTGGATAGTGCGGAAGATGCTGGAGTGATTTGGTGATGGCGGCCACTCTAGGAGCATCTTTGAGAGGGGAGGTGAGCGAGAGAGGAGATGGAATTGTGACTTTTCGATGGGTGGGGATGATCCGTCACAATTTGTAGGTTGAAATGAGGAATGGCGGACGAAGGTTTGAAGCTTCGTGGTTGCTACCTATGTCCGGCGGACCTCGAGGCGTCCATCACCCCTGGCCACCCCCCTCGCGGAAGGATGACGAAAGCAGCGCGGGAGCTTATCTTATCGCCACGTGGATCCTACCCGGACAGGAAGAGCTACTTACGGAGTACCTACTCCAAAGTTCCAACTCAACAGGATGGAAGGTGACGCCCTCAAAAAAGGCAACTGCCCAAGCACCGCGCCACAAGGAAGAAAGAACCAGCCTTACTCCGTACCTTGGAAAACTTAGAAGGCTCAGCCCTCCAAGTATCGTGACTTGACAGGTGACCACCTCACACGTACCTACACACATACCACCGGAGCAACCTCATTCAGGCAATCCCTCATCAACCACCAAAACCCGTCCACCGGGAAACCCAATTTGGCTTCTGCAGCCCACATCTCCAGCCCGCCGGCCAAACTTTTCATCTATTGGGCCAACTCACAAACCAGCCGCCGCCCATCGTGGGGGAGGGAGGGGGGAGAGAGAGGGGGGGAGAGAGTGAAGCGAATGCGTCCCGTTGCAACCCACCAACACCATCACCCATCTCCACACAATCCAGCCGCCCTCACTCGATTGACTTGTAATAAGCCGCCGATCCAACGAACGAAATCAAGGCGGCTTGTCGACAACGGCTCGCTTCAGGCGCTTCGCTCGTTAGGCTATCGCGTCTCCTCTTCCCCCCCCCTCCTCCGGCATCTCCCGTCTGCAGCCATGGGCCGATGACTCTAGCGATGCATCGTGATCATAACCTAGCAAATCAAGTCACCGTGAATCTGGGGCAAGTGGTGGACAGCATCCAAACTATTCGTATCCAAGAGGATTGGGCATCTAGGCCGGTCAACCCTGGGCCGGCCAGGGGAGAAAGAAAAACGCCAACCCCCATTCTATTGAGATCTATGACTGAAATATGGTTCATCTTTCCCTGTTTTGCTTATTGCTCTTACCAGAAGATTCAATATTTTGCCGCCCCTCCCACGTTGATAGTCATGATGACAGAAACACGTTTATCCCAATCAATCCAGAACCGACCGAGGAAACAAGACAAAAGAAATAGGAAAACCAGACATATATGCGAGATGATGATGAGCTTGAAAAAGGGGGGAGGAAAAAAAAAGGTCGGGAAAAGCAAACGCCAACAAATGCCCCTTCAGGTGCTTTCAATGAAACGCCATCCCGCTACCGTCTAGTATGCAGAAAGCAGGCTGTGATCAAACAGTCTCTGCGAGTCAAAGGACATGGAACCGTTGCGTCGTATGGGGGATGAGCTCTCTGGGCTGCCTCAGGAGGAGTGCAGAGCACGGAAGCCAGCCGCGATCAGGCTCCTCGACTTCTCCTTGGAGTCAGCTGGGGCGTTCCAGTAGAAGAGACCCTGCCATACATTCGTCAGCACTGTGAGCAATCCAGATTCCCCGGTCTGCGTGTCGGCGTGGGGGAGTGCGTCAGTATGTCTCGGACCTGCAAGACACACCGAGCACAACCACCTCCGTCGCCGCTGCTGCCGCCGCCGCCGTTTTGGTCTGTCACTCACCCCTAAAGCCTTTTGCTTGCAGAACCCAGCCTTGATCTTGACCGTGTCTGGGTTGTCGTAGGTCACGAAACCGCCATCACCACCAACACATTGGGCTGCGACGTGGCGCTTATCCACGGCCTCCTTGCATCCCTTACGCGGCAGCTGGTTGTACTCAAAGATGCCGTCGGCGCCGCCTCCACCCCGGAACTTGTGACCTGGTCCGGAGGCGTTGAGAAAACTTCGTCCGTACGTCGGGATGCCGAGTAGGATCTTCTTGGACGGGAAGCCGTGTGACATGAGATACGAGACCCCCGACGATCCCGATGTCTCGTCCTTGCTCATGGCGTAGAGCTGCGCGTGGTGTCCACTCTTTGCTGTCCAGGTGCCGTAGAAGTCGTAGGCCATCAGGTTCACATAGTCGAGATAATCAGCCGTCACCTTCAAGTCGATGAACTGCAGAATCTGCTTGCTCGCGGGCAGGGCTGCCGTGAGTGTGTAGTAATCCTCGGGTAGGTGAATACGAACAGCGGCCAGCAGAGCGAGAAAGTCGTAACCTTGCTTGGCATCGCTAGGGTACTCCCAGGCAACTGTTTCGAGTGTTACCATCAGCCCAATTCCAGAATACGACAAAAAAAAAATAGAGCGAGGGAGCGAGGGAGCGAACTCGCTGCCAAAGAAAGAAACTCACTGTCGATCCCGTCAAGCCCGGAGGCTTCAACAAGTCCCCTCGCCGATCGAGCAAAGTTGTCACGTAGCAGGGTATTTGATGCCACTAGGGGGAAAACTTCAGAGGAATTGCCGCCACCAATGGACAAGATGACCTGGAGATGGGGATGCTTCTGCTTGAGGTGCATCAGGGAACCCAGCCCTCCTTGCACACCGTCGACGGGCGCTCCAGCATCCGCCCACTCATCGCTCAGCTGAAGCAGGGACTCGAGTCAGTATCCCCGGCGGGCCGAGACAAGATCTGGAGAGGACAGGGTCTAAACTCACGAAAACACCACCATCTGCCGAAACATTCGCGTACGCGTAATACACATGGTTGATGCAGCTGTAGTTGAGCATACCGGGGGTGTCGCCCTGGTAGATTCTGTAGTTTGGGAAGTAGACGGCGTTGATGTACATGATATTCGCAACGCTCGAGGCGATTCGCGACTTGCGCGAGGAACGTGAGGAGCTCATGATGTGCGGCGGGAAGGAAGATGGAAGCTCAGTAGACGGGTAGCAGTGATAGAGGGTGTTCTAGACATGAGCCGTCGGACTTGTCGGGGAGAACAAGGCGGAAAGGGTCGAGCTGGGAGCGGGAATGGACTGGTTTTGTACTTCTGGTCTGTACAAGGACATGCTCCAACAGCCCGATGGCCGTGAATATTGAGGAAGGGGAAGATGAGCTGGATGGAAGAGCCAGGCATCAAGGGTGGCCGAGGAGTCTCATCATGCCTGCGGCCTAGAAGGATTGACGAACTATATAAGAATACACCCAGCAACTCCAACAGCACAGCACAGCACAGCACAGAACCAGGACGCAGGACGGAGTACCAGCACCAGCACAGCACCAGCGCAGAGAGCGTTGACAACCGGCTGGCTGGGCGGCTCATGCTGGTGGAGCAGGGTCCGGTATCCAAATTACGGAGGGTCCAGGATACGGGCGAAACCATCCATGATGCATGACATAATTGCGGGGAGTGCTCTCAAGAGGTATGGATGTTGAGACCTGGACGAATTGCGGGCTTGGAGTCTGAGCTGAACAGCTGAAGAGCTTCAAGGGCGACCGTGGAAGTGCTCGTCCCGTCGGACCGCGTAGCTGGGTGTCATTAGTCCACCCATTTCCCCCATGCTTTGACCACCCTAATTCCGGGTCTTGGGTATGTGTAATACGTGATGAAGTGTGTCCGTCGTCCGCGCTTGGCAGACCGGTGCAGGGCGGCGCGCAATATTTGGGTCGCGACAGCCCATTTGCCTGTGGGAAGGCTTCCACTGTCAAAGGGGAGTCATTGCCGGGCCTTGGGAAAACAGAGGATCCCTGGGGATGAGGACAGTTGTTGCTCCTTTCGCCCCGTGTGACGTCGTTGATGATGGTGTTGTTGTTGTTGTTGTTGTTGGACGGAAGGTTGTGAGGCATTCAATGACAACGGCTGCTCCCCATGTCATGGGTCCAACCCCGTCTTGAAGGGTGTCAGAGAAAGACGAGAGAGGAGGAGAGAATGAGAGGGGGGGGGGAAAGGATGAAACAGAACGACAGGCCAACAACGCAGACACGTACCTCCGTACTTCCGCGCTCTCGCCCACCGGCGCCCAAAAGGAACAAGACGCCGTTTTGTTCCTAGGAGATTGTGTGTGTGCGGCTGTGCGCGCGGGTGTCTCGTGCGCCTCTCCCGTATAAGTCACCGAAATCCGACTGGTTCGTTGGAGTTACCAAGCCAGCAAGGCTCGGTTCCAGGCCGGGGCCGGCGCAGGATCATAGCCAGGAAATCCTGTTGAAGAATTGGCGTGATCCAGAGGATGAAACAGTCTCAACCAAGATGGGACTTGTCAAACGGCATTGTGTTGGTCGCGCCGCAATGCCCATATCCAGGGATCAGGAACTTCCGATAAGGGCGGCGAGAAGCCGTGCGGCTCCTCCACGGGGCTCGCCTTGTCGTCGATGTTCTGGAAGGTCGACGAACACTTGGAACACACTAAATGGTGAGATTGGTTCCATAATAAAACCGTCAGGGATGAAGGGCACTTCGGCTCAACATTGAGTACGGCTTCTGCCAGCGTCCCCCGTCCCTGCCGGGTTCTCGCCCTGACAAGTTGAGCCAGGACCAGGTCCTAAACCTCGCCATGAATCATCCTAATAACCCGAGCTGCCTTGTCGCCCGGGCCCGTGTGGTCTCCATTACCCCCGTCACCCCCGTCACCCCCGTCCCCCCGTGGTCCCCGAAGCCAGAACCGGACCCACCGGCTTAGAAGCTGTGACGTGCGGCCATCCTGAATCATCTGAATGTCAACTTGAGACCAGCCACTGGGGCTAGCGGCCTCCCAGGGACGCGTATCGTCGTCTTCTGTTACCAACTCCAGACTCCAACGCACTCTGGCGTGACCATGTTTCTTCCACATGGTTGGCAGCCCGGGGACCCAAGCGTAGCCCTGCATTCTTTTTTGTCCTCCAGGGCTGCCGGACGTCTCGGGGGATCCTTGCCCGCAACCTCAACTGGTCGTGGACACTTTCTCACGCCTGGTCTCTAGACACCAACGGCCAACTTCAAGCTCGACTTCCAAGATGCCCAAATCCTCCTCAAATATCTCGGTAGTGTGTGCAGTGCCCGGTACGTACTCGGCGTGAATGCATGCCACGCTGGCGTGCCCTGTTTTTAGCCTCAAACTGATGACGAGGGGGAAAATGAAGCGATCAGGATCCGGAGCCTTCCCCGTTGCAGCCCCAAGAGTTGTCTTTGTCCCCCATCAACTGCTTAATGCGCACAGCCTCGGTCACGCCTCGCTTGTGTGTGTTAACCCTAGCCCTGGGTTTCTGTCTGAATCCGCAACGTCGTACCGAATGCACCGCGAGAAGAGGTTCTGACAGCCCGGGATGTGGGAACGAGGACTCCGAGTCCGGAATTAGGCCATTGTTGACTTCACGGAAGACCCGAGATGATGTTACATCCACAAGATGCCCATTTATCTGTTGCCCTGGCACGGGCGCAGCGCGAGTTTGAGGACTGCTGAAAAGTTCCATTTGGCCGCAAACATGGCCATGAGAGATCATCTCGATGTTGAGCACGAATCAGCATCAAGACTGTTCAGCCAGTGGGCTGACGAGTGCTCCGTACTACCTGTGTACTTGAAGCTCGGATGAAGGCCTGCTTTTCGCCTTGGAGTCTCGGAAGCATGCCTCATTCGATGCATAGCCGAAGGGGCATATCCGACCGATAGGCATTGTCGACATCAGGATTACCATTGGTTGGGTTCAGCGCTGGCAGGCCAGATGGTGGGAAGTCGGCACGACGTGCCTCGAACGCCTTAAAGTCGTAAGCGACGCAGAAAGACAGAGCCGCGCCGCTTTCCTATTAACCCTGGTAGCTCCAGTGTTCTTTGGAAAAAGTTTCTCATCTGATAAATCGTCAGCCAGGTAGGTCTCCGCTTTTTCTCAAGCCGCCCAGGACTTGAGACGGCACCGCATCTCCGACCTGGTTCTCGTCCGAGACTGAGATGCTCCGCCATGGGAGCAAATCGTTATTGCAACCGTGATGTCCGTTATGAGTCCCTCTTCCCCGCAATGAATGCTGCTTCCGCTTTCTTCTCGTACTGTGTCGATATCCCCGGCACCGCTTGGACCAAAGGGAGCAAACAAACTCCGCCCCTCCCTCTCAAGGAGACCCATCAGTCGAATCGCAGAGTCTCTATATGCGCCAGCCGCATAATCTATCACCAACACCTCAACACCAACATGTATGGCGGAGGGCACACACCAAGTGCGAAGGCCATTGACCAACTCCAGCGCAGAGCTAGGCGCCCCCTCAGAGTGGCCACCCTTTGTCATTGACGCGCCCATTCTTGTCCCTCATGACCAGCCGCATATGTCCCAAGCCCGTGATGTTGATCTTGTGTGCCTGCTGTCGCAATTGGAGGGTGTCACAGAACTGGTCGAGATGCTGCTGGTGAGTTCCACGAATGTGCCCTCGAAATGTCATAACTATCAAGAGAGCCGGATCTCCGATCCTGCTTGCTTTCTTGGCTCCTCACTCCCTCTGTGCTCAATCTCCGGCCGGCCACGATGCAAGACGACGACGACAGGCACTCTTTTTCGCTGATCTCGACTGTGGGTATCGAGTCTGTCTATACTCCCACAGAGCAGTCCACCGACGAGTTCGAGCTCGTGTATGACGACCAAGAGTTTGACAATTCGCAGTGGGATCTCAGCTCGAACTGTTCCACATCCATCCCCCCTAGCATCCACGAGCATGAGTATGAGCATGGTCGTCGATACCACAGTTTCAAGAGGGGACGATATCCCTTGCCCAACGACGCCGGAGAACAACTTCGGGAGGAAACAGAGCATGCTCTGATGCTCCAGTTACTGGTGCGTATCCGCTACACCCAGCTCGATTTACTCTGGGACCGGGCCATGACGCTGACGCCTTGTCTCTTCTCAGGATGGCAGGCTCTTTTTGTCGGACGTTGGTGACTATCCACAGAAGATCATCGACATCGGAACGGGGACTGGTGAGCCCACCCAGAGTTTGTTTGGCCTGATCTCGATGCTAACAAAAGTGAACACAGGGACGTGGGCGATAGACGGTACCGTTTTCCAAGGCCGTTTCCGAGTGCCCATCACTAACAGCGATAGTTGCCGACCTCTACCCTAGCGCGAAGGTGGCTGGGACGGACCTATCGCCTATCCAGCCCAGATGGATGCCAGTTAACGCACAAATGTTTGTGGAGGATTGCGAGGATCTCGAGTGGATGCACGGATCTGGCTTTGATCTCGTCCACTTCAGGGGGGTCGCTGGGGTACTTCTGGATATAGACTCCGTGGTCGCGAACGCTTACTGGTATTATCCTATGCCGGTCAATCTCGCGAGCCCAATGCACTGACGAGGAAACAGGCATCTCAAGGATGGGGGCTGGATTGAATTCCAGGAGTTTGATACCGAGATACGGTGCGATGACGACACGATGCGGAAGGACGATCCCTTGGTAGTCTTCCAGGACATCTCTGCGAAGGGCATGCGAAAGCATGGATGCCACCACTTTGGAAAGCAAGACATTCGGAAGGTCCTTGAGCGTGCAGGCTTTCACAGGGTTCAGGTGGTGACAAAGAAGGTCCCCATATCATCCTGGCCCCGGGACAAGAGGATGAAGACGATGGGGACTCTCATGCAAGCGAATCTTTTGGAATCTGTCGATGCGTTCGCCGCGAAGCCACTGGCGGCGCTCGGAATGTCGATTGGAGAGCGACAGAAAATGGCGGACGGCGTTCGCGAGAGTCTAGAGCATGGCCGCACACATCGATACACGACCTGTAGCTTCTACTATGGTCAGAAGAAGGCGGCGAGGGATCGAGGTGCTTGCAAGGACTTTGGATTGCAGGTTGATATTGGATGATTGCGGCTTGGCTTGGGCTTGGGTGATGCTGAGTGATGTTAAACTTGATGACCATCTCTTTTGTAAGAATTGAAATGAATCCGCTTAGGTACTCCTGGTGGTCAGCTGAGGAGATGTGATTTCTGACCAGCCAGTTTCGCGAGATGACAGGTGCCATCTGCATGGTGCCTGTTGTCGGTAGATCTAGGTCTTAGCTCGTTCCTCTCGGGAAGGGACAGGGAGGTACCTTAAGGAGGTAAGTGCTACCCTTAGGTAGGTAGGTAGTACCTGCCTACTAGAAGTTCCCTGGCACCCAGATACCACAAATAATGACGAAGAACATCGAATCAAATATTTAAGCAGCTATTGCCGATACTGTGCTTATAAACAAGGTGGGTAAAGGTTCTCAAATACATAAGTTCAAGTTTCTGTTATCAATACAGAGTATACCTACCAGAGTCTGGAGTTCAAATCCAAGTTCAGGGCGCTTTCCAGGTTGTGGTGGCGCTGTTAGTGGTGATCTCGCTGACAAACAGCCCCCACACCTGCACAACGTCACGGGCTGCTTTAACATCCACTCGAGCTTAACTGCTCCAGACGGGAAATTCCTATCTATGCTCAACCTCCAACAAGCCTCCAAAATACTGCTATTTCGCCAACGAGCGCGCCACTTTGCAATTCTACATTTCTCGCATCGATATCGAAACGCTCTCGGGCATATCGCGATTACCTACACGACTTTTGCCCCAAGTTAGCTGGCCACTGGCCGCCTTCATCCCTCGCCCAGCATGCCCGCCGCCGTGGAATCCCCCGCGGACGCGATCATCAACCATTCCGCGACAAACTACAACTTCCGCTTCTCACCATTCCTACGCCAAACTTACCAAGTCGGCCTGCCCCCCGATCGCCCAATATGCCGAGCCTTCCAGTCAGGTCACTGTCCCAACGGCACGCGCTGTTCCGAGCGCCACGTCTCCGATTCGAAGACATCACAGCCGACCGGCGGCCTCAACTCGCTCGTGTGCAAGCACTGGCTTCGCGGCCTGTGCAAGAAAGGAGAGCACTGCGAATTCCTCCACGAGTATAATTTGAGAAAGATGCCTGAATGCAATTTCTTCATGCGCAACGGGTACTGCTCTAACGGCGACGAGTGCCTCTATCTCCATATCGATCCTCAAACGCGCCTGCCGCCCTGTCCTCACTATGACATGGGCTTCTGTCCTTTGGGACCCAACTGCTCTAAGAAGCATGTCCGCCGCAAGCTCTGCGTCTTCTACCTAGCCGGCTTCTGCCCCGATGGACCCGACTGCAAGGAAGGCGCCCACCCGAAGTGGTCAAAGGATCTGGAAAAGCCAACTCTCAAGAGCGAGCAGCAGAAGATGGACGAGGAGGTGCGTATGGAGCAAGCGAGAGACGAGGAAATGGATCGGATGCGGGAAATGCCAAGGGAGAGGGAGGAAGGAGGGCGACACGGGCGACATGGACGAGGAAAATGGCGGGGTGGGCGAGAAAGGAGATTCCGTGGAAGAGGAGGCCATTGAGGAAAATGTTGATTTTGCGAGGGGAAACGAGTATAATTTGGTCTCGTTTTGTATTAATATCACCGACGATACCACATGGGCTATTTGGATACGGAAGATTTGCTAGAGGGTAGCTGGCATGAAGAGTTGAGAACAAGGGCTACAAGGCCCATCACCAATAGAACAAAGACTTCTCATAAAGATTGTCATTTTGCATTTGGAGTCGTGACGGCGTCTATGTAGCAGATCCTTTGTACGTGTACCCAGCCATTCAAGGCTGCATCCAATATTCACATATCGTTGGCATTAAATCATCCAGATATCGGCCCTGACTCACGCAGGTCAGAAGCCTGGTGAGTCCACTGAGCGCTCTCGGCCTCAAAGTTCCAAACGTTGGACTCTGAGGGAACGGCGATGAACTCGTTTGAAGTTGAAGTCTCGCCGGCGTCTTCATCCTCGCTCTCATCGTCCTGTTCTGATCCCTCGTACGAACTCGTCTTCCAAGTGGACAGCTCATCCACGCGACGGATACCCATCATCCATGAAACAAGGCTTCTGGGTGCCAAGCGTCCCACTAGCCCATAAACAGAGGCACCTAGGCCGACCCGGACCGTGTCAGCGGTGATAGAGCCATCGATGACATCAAACACCGAGTTATGGAGACGTCGCAGCGAGCTGCCCTTGAGCCCGCGAATTCGCCCACCAGAAATAGCAGAACTCGTCTGAGCGACAAAGTTCCGGCCGTAAACGTGGCGGGCGCCATCCGGCCACACTAGGGTGTCCTCTGGGTTACCAGCTGACACCAGACCCTGGCTGGGCCCTCCTCGAGTCGGCACAAAGCTAGAGAAGTCGAATGTGCCTAGTTGCATGTGGGTGACGGGAATATCGAGGGGGCGAAGCTCCGCGGTCAGAACTTCAGTAAATGCAGACAGAGCCGAGCACACGGTGGCTTCCGGCGCATGGAAAGGAGGGTTGATGGAGGAGATGATGGAGGGCGTGAACACGAGGACCTTGGGCGGAACCCATTTCTCGCCGATGGGGCTCAGGCGCGATGTGAGAAGTGGTAGGAAGGCCTGGATTGTGAGGATCGGTTGAAGAAGGTGGGTGTTGAAGAGGTCGGCAAAGCTCGAAGGAGGAATGGTGGCGATCGGAGACGTCTGGTAGTGGAGGCTAGGGATTAGAATTACCGACTTCAAGGCCAGCTGATTCGGCTTCATCTTGGGGCCAGGAGCTTGCGGCGACTGGATAAATAGAGCGAAGCGCTCGATGGCAGCACCGGCGTGTGGAGGCTGCGTCTTGGGTCAGCGAATGTTTCCAAGAGGGCAGCACGTTGGGCATGTTGGGGAAAAACCTACATCGGTAGTATCGATGCTGAAGGGTCGGATGTCTGGCCGGGCTAGAGCATGAACCAGGGCCTCATCCTCGGAAGAGTTGCAGACGATGTAGACAATAAACCCTCGCCTCTCCATGTCCAGAGATAAGGACTTGGTCAAGGGCAGCGTCGGCGATCCAGCGATAACCACGACTTCAGTACGGCCGCCATTCCGTGCCCTCTTTGCTCTCCTTGTCTTTGTGTAGAGGAGACTGGCGCGATAACCCTTGTAGACGACGGTTCCACATGCGATCATGATAACGCCGGTTAAAATTTTGTGCTTCATGACCCAATCCTGCAGCCTCTCGAATCGCGAGAGGGCCACCACAGGCACTGGAACAATAGGCGGTGGCTTTGGTCGCACTGATTCCGGTATCCATTGCGCCGTCGAGAGAGATTCTCTGGCGAGCTCGGCAGCTCGGTCGACGTTTACGTTGATGAAGCCGGCGACATCGTCGGAGTAGCGACGGAGGTGTGCGGGAATGCCAGAAAGCTGAGAGAGGATCGGTTATCAGTACAAGAACATACCTCGTACCAGGGTGAAAACATACCACGTCCAGAAACTGCTGGTCGTCCGCCGACATTTTGGGGATGGCTGGGGGGGGGGAAAATGGCGGAGAAGAGAAATCTCAAAATCGGTTCAGATGACGATATTCCACTTTGGAGGCTGGTGGGGAACTGGAGAAGCTTCTGATTGCCGGTGTTTGCGCAAAGGTGGGCGCACGGACCATCCGATCCACGGGCATCTCGGAGATCGGGTTGTCGCCTGAGGATATATATTCAAGACGACTTATCAGCAAAGATATCGAGAGTAAAGATGTATTACAATCGTCTCGGTGTGGCTTTGCCATGATTGCTGGATTTTATTGAATGTTGACTGGATTGGTGGGTAGACAGACGGCTTTCCATTTACCATCCACACGCAGCTTCAAGGCGATACTTGATGTCATGGATATAACAAGTTCAAAGCAGGCCGAAAAAAGAACATCCAGATAGAGGAGCAGTTAGGTATTGGCGTTGAATGCAAGGTTGGAATGCTTGCATTGCTTGCATAGCTTGCTTGGGCCCCGTACCTAACTTCAACATACTAGGTATCTACATTAACATCTTGAACAACTCCCAGGTCATATGGCCTACCTATCAATAAACGTCGACATTCGTGGACCTCCATTTCACTGCTCTCCCCAAGATGGAAAGGCAAGACTCTCAATTCATCCGGCAATCCACGTCTTGTGACCAAAAGCGTTTGGAGCGTGACGGGCGTCAAGAGCGTCAAGGGCGACACTCTCGACATATGGCGGACTGCGGGGTACAGGACACGATTGGTTGGAATTGTGCCAGGTATGAAGCCTCACATGCAACTACAACAAAACAAAAACGGCTAGTCAACACTTGAACTGAATAGTACGTACTTGGGTCCTAAATTTTGGGGATGAAAGACACCCAAGTCGTTGAGACATAGAATGGAAAGGGCTGTCTTAACTAGCATCTTCTCTCTATCAGAGGGGCAACTTCCCTTCTCGTCTTTGATGAGGGGCGCCTTGACCCCACCCCAGAGTTTAATGACAGCAACCCCACAGTCCGCTTCAATCCACATCATTCCCCAGATCTCTGACACGGAAGCAGCAACCGGGATAGGCTGCGGGGATGGGAAATGATACAGCCAGTTATCGGCGGTTCCACCGATCGTTCGGCCGTTTGGGGGACTGAACGGTCGTGCCTTCTTGGGACTGGAGGAGCTTTGTCTTATCTCTACCTACATGTATCCCGTGACCGTTGGTACTTCATGCATCCCGTCGCTCCCATCTAACTGGCAACGACTCTCGTTTCTTCTCCCAATTCTCTCTCTTCATCCACTTGAGCTTACTGAGTTGTGCTTCTCACCTTGACTTGTTCCTCAGTCCTCAGTCCTCAGTCCTCATCTTCATTCCGCTGTTTCAAAGTCGGCTACAACTCGCCCTCCTGCACATAGACAACCATGTTTCTCCTAGACTATTTACAACACCGTCGAGACTGGTCTGTGCCCTCTCCACTCCCTCATGTCCTATCTTACCTATATACCTAGCTAGTTGTCACAATTCATCATGGTCAACTAATATCGTGTTAGTCGGTTCAAACAAGAGGAACGTACAAGCCGCATCAAGGGTCTCGCATCCTACCATGCTCCCTTTAGCGTCTTGGACCGCGAGATCGTCAACAGCTCCATCGAAGATCTTGTCCGGGATGTTCACCAAGACCCAAAAAGAGCTGCAGACTACCTCCAGACCTACGGCAAGGTTGCTCTCAAAGCGCACGAAAAGACCAACTGTGTGACCGAAGTCATGCTCACTTCTGCAGAGAAGTGGCTGATGGACGGCTCCATCAACCTCAAGGGCCCGTTAGCTGGTATACCTGTCAGCTTGAAGGACACCATCGATGTTGCTGGCTATGACAGCACAGTGGCTATGAGTAAGAACGTAGGGAACGCACAACCAGTTGACGGCAACACCTCCCGTTTCCTCAAAGACGCCGGAGCTGTCCCTTACGTCAAAACAAACGTCCCCATCACCCTCCTCAGTTTCGAGTCTTCCAACGACATTTGGGGGCAGAGCACCAACCCTTACAACAGCAATTATACTCCTGGTGGCTCCACAGGCGGCGAGGGGGCTTTACTTGCTCTTGGTGGCCGTATTGGCATCGGAAGTGACGTTGCAGGCAGCGTTAGATGTCCTGCCCATTTCTCGGGGATTTACTCTCTGAAGTGCTCCACCGGTCGATGGCTCAAGACCGGCATGTGTACAAGCATGCCCGGCGAGGACGGCGTTCCTGCAGTGTACAGCCCCATGTCCCGCACCTTGAACGACTTAACGTACTTCACCCGGGCCGTTATTCAGATGAAGCCTTGGATCTACGACTACTCATGCCATCCCCTACCCTGGAGAACTGACGTGGAACAGGAGTTTGGCGAGAAGAAGAGCTTGCGGGTCGGCATTCTGAGGACCGACGGTGTGGTTGACCCTAGCCCTGCCTGTAAAAGAGCTTTGGAAA
This sequence comes from Fusarium robinianum, assembly GCA_013623725.1. Lineage (NCBI taxonomy): Eukaryota > Fungi > Ascomycota > Sordariomycetes > Hypocreales > Nectriaceae > Fusarium > Fusarium robinianum. Next base: position 7,838 of record JABFFI010000272.1, on the reverse strand, counting down.
TCACAGAAGCAGCTCTTCGCAAAGCAGGCCACGAGATTGTTGAAATCGACCCCCCTTCGCCCTACGAAGCCTTGTGTCTCGCTTCCATCCTCCTCACCACTGATGGACTCGACACAGTCCAGTCGTTCTTCCGCTGGGGCGAATGGAACGACCGAGGCGCAGCACAGATGCGATGGTACATGAAACTTCCCCGGCCAATCAAGTACCTACACTATCTGTGGGTGAGATATGTCCGAAAGGACCCTATCTGGGCAGGTCTTCTGAGAGACTGGCGGCCCCAGACTGGGTACGAGATCTGGCGACTCAACGCCAAGCGCGAAGTGTACAAGAGGAGATGGTTCGAATGGTGGGACGAAGTCAAGGTGGACTGCCTACTTACTCCTCCAAACGCTACACCGGCTGTTCCTCACAATGTGATGCACGATGCCTGTAGTAGTTGCGGATACACCTTTTTGTTCAACCTGGTAAGTCGTTCAATATGTCTGAACCAAGGCTGAGTTGCTGACACAACCGCACAGCTCGACTACACAGCCGGCGTCCTGCCTGTCACCCATGTCGACAAGACTAAGGATCAGTTACCTGCTGAGTTCAAGCTGGGGAAGCTGAACGGCGTCGCCCAGGGCGCATATAAGCTGTACGACGCCAACGCCATGCATGGACTGCCCGTTGGCGTTCAAGTTGTCGGCCGGCGGTTGGAGGAGGAAAAAGTACTGGCAATTATGAAGAGAGTCGAAGACGCCCTGGGCGAGGATAGATTTCCATTGCTAGAGCTCGATTGAGCAGAGAGATATCATGAGGGGCCTACTTTCATCATGATGATATTACACGTGGATCTAGGGATTGAGAGGTTCTTGTTCCAATAATAACCCCGACGATCGGGGAACTCACGGATAGGCGAATTGGACAATCCTGCCGGGTTTACCGACATTCCCACTTTTGTAAATGGATTATACGCTATAGGCCATGATGCTGGTCTGTTCTTCTCACGAGGGTGGATTTGCTGTTCTGGATGGTAGGTTTGACACTCCGATCTCGGCCCCAACCTCAACCGAGCTTCTCCTCACTGAGGGAAAGCAGGTCAGGTATAAAGACAGTGCCAACTTTCCCGTTTGCTTGTAATTTAAAATTCAATCCAATTGAATCCAGCCCATCCGTTGCGGCATCTCAAAGAAACACCGACATTGAAATAAAGAAAATGGCACAGGAAAAAGATCACTGGTCTTCCAGTGTAGGGTCCCAACCACACCTTGTACCTATGGGAGATAGAACGGGCTTTTGACTTACACGATTCTAGGCCTACCAACACTCGGCGTCCTTTGTGCCTAAGCTGGCGACCAAGGTTGTCAAGTGGCTCGACCTGCAGAAGGACGATGTTCTTCTCGATATCGGATGTGGCGGTATGTGAAACACCCTGCTCGTCTTTTTGCCGTGAATCTGGGACGCTGAGATACCGTTTTAGATGGCATCTTGAATGCCGAGTTCGCCAAGATTCTGGCCCAGGGTAGCGGAGTGCAGCATGGAGTTGACAGCTCAGCCTCTATGATCGAGGCAGCACGTGAACTGTGTAAGGGCGAGAATAACTCTACCTTTGAGAGTAAGCACTGCCTAGTCTAGACGGTTGTTTTGGGTCTTGGTTAGCTAACTCCCGCATAGCTATCGATGCCACACAACTCGTCTCCAAGCCAGAGCTCCAGCGAGGTACCTTCACAAAAGCCTTCTCCAACGCAGCTATGCACTGGATCCTGCGTCCAGAGGAGACCCGGACTCAGTTCTTCACGGGCGTGTTTGCTGCGCTCGCTCCCGGTGGCACTTTTGCGTTCGAGATGGGCGGCCTGGGCAACGTCTGCGAGATGCGGACGGCAGTCCTGGGTGCGGTGTCTCGCCGCGTGGGCATGCAGGCCGCACTTGCGGCTGACCCATGGTTCTTCCCGGACGAGGCGTGGATCACGGCGAAGCTGGAGGAGGCGGGTTTCGTCGTCGAGAAGGCGGAGCGCGAGTGGCGACCTACGGCTGCGGATCAGGGCGGAGTGGAGGGTTGGGTTAGGCTCTTTGCTAGCAAGTTGCTAGACGCGGTACCTGGGGAGGAGGCTAGGGAGGAGGCCATCAAAGAATGCGCAGAGGTATTGAGGGAGGTTTGTCGGAACCCGGGAGGAGGAGAGATGATTTCGTATGTGAGGCTGAGGGGCATTGCGAGGAAGCCTCAGTGAGTCAAGATGTCGTTGCTGGTGATTCGAAACGGCATGGTTCTATTGTAGTAAACGCTAATTTTGAGAAACACTTCCTATTCCTTCGTCTTGCGTACAGATTGAACGGAAGTGATGACGTGGAAACACATCCAACACTCGTGGGTAGTCGAGACCCTTGGTGGTTATCAGAATCTGAACACTGATGACAGCTGGACGCATGGGATTAGTCATCCATAGAGTCCAGCGTTTCTTTGGAAATTTCTAGCCTGATTTCGTCAGCTGTCGTTGCCTTTTCAAACACCTGGTGACCGAACAGCCAGTGATTAAACGCCTTTGGAAGGGCGACTGCAGCCCAAGGCAGCGGTTGTTTGACGCGGCCAGATATAAAAGAACCTTTGATTTTGCGATGCGCTGATCATGAGTCGTCAACTCCTCACCTCGACTCACGGATGACGTTAGTTGTCGATACATATAGCCTGCCTGCCATTATTCTGAACCCGCGGCCCCTTTCGGCGCCAACTTACTCAACATGCCTGAACAGGACGCACTCGTGCGCTCATACGTCCACCTTGCCAGCCTTACGCGGGCAGGTGAGGCGCTGCACACCCTGAAAAAGGTGGCCTCCATGGTGAAACCTATCATGCGAGCGCGCAATTGGAAGGTTGGGGAGCTGGCGGAATTCTATCCTGAGCAAACCAACTTACTCGGTTCGTCCATCCCGTGCCAACTTGTCCATCTCGTTGCTAAATATACATCAACACAGGACTCAATGTGAATCGAGGGCAAAAGATATGCCTGCGCTTGCGGTATCCTGGAGACCAGAACCAGTTCATGCCTCTCGAGAATGTTGTCGACACGATGCTTCACGAACTCGCCCACATCGTTCATGGGCCACACGACGCCAAGTTTCATGCTCTTTGGGACCAGCTCCGCGATGAACACGCAGGTTTGCTCATGAAGGGCTTCACAGGGGAGGGCTTCCTGAGCGAGGGTCAACGACTCGGTGGTCGCAGGATGCCTCAGCGCGAGGCCCGCCGACTGGCACGGGAAGCTGCCGAGAAGCGGAGAGCAGGACCCATCGGCACCGGCCCCGGCCGGCGACTAGGAGGTGCAGCCCCGAGACCAGGCGAAGATATTCGCAGGGTCATTGCAGATGCAGCGGAGCGACGGAATAAGACCCTCAAGGGCTGTGGCACTGATAAGCTCAGCGAGGTCCAGATCCAAAGTATCGCCGACGCTGCAACGCGGGGTGGGTTCCGGACACAAGCGGAGGAAGACGAAGCAAACGAGGCTGCCATTGCGCAGGCTTTATGGGAGTTGGTACAGGAGGACGAGCTGGCAAGGCATGGCAGCTCTTACAAGCCGCCAACGGCGGAAAATCCGACAGGTAGTGGCGGCGGCACCTTCTTGCAGGGAAGAAGGGATCCGAGCCTCCCAGAGTCAAGTCGAACCTCGGAGCTCACAGGGGGACCGAATAGCTCTGAACGAGGGCGTGCTCGGGAAACCTGGTCTCGAAAGCCCCGAGGTTGGACATGCGACATCTGCACGCTTCATAATCCAGCCAACTTCCTCTGCTGTGAGGTGTGCGGGACGGAACGGTCAGACACGGCGACGGAGAGGATGGAAAACCGGCGATCCAGGTCGCCGAAGCCAGGGAAACAGCCGACCACCACCATCGACTTGACCCAAAGCCCACCTAGACCTCGAGATCAACAACAGGGCGTTGGTCCTCGAGAAAAGAAGACGACAACGGCGGCTCCATCCACATCATCCACAGCGTCCACGGCATCCCTGACATGGCAGTGTAGTTTCTGTGGGACTGAGATGGACCGACAATGGTGGACCTGCTCGGCCTGTGGAAAGATGAAGGATAGCTCGCGATAGGCTGTTAATTACAGAGCACACAACGCTCCCTTGGCTAGTTGGGCCCTGTGATGAAGGATCTGTGGAGGTCCCAAGAGAAATGGGACTATGCGTGCAGTTGGGTTGAAGAGATTGAATTCACCCCTGACCCCTGCGGTCCTCCTGGCCATCGGTGAGCCATGGTTCCATCGTTCTGAGAGGCAACAACACAGGTTGAAGCTGTGCGGATGGTATAGGATGTAGTTGTATGTATCTACAAGGCTTGTTGGGCACTGCTGCGTTGTGGTGGGCTCATGGGGAGCCAAGTCTTTTGGTCGAAACCAGGGCGCAGGGGCTGAACGATGAGATCGTGGCCCTGAGATTTCCAAGGCAGACGGCCATGGAAGCCTTGCAGGATTGGGAAAGGCGCCGATCGAAACTGGAGATGATCTGCGAGGCGGGAACTCGGACGCCATCGGGACTTTATGGAGATTTGGGCCCAGGGAACAACAAGCCTGGCAGGATTGGCAGGCAAGAGGAACCGGTGGTTTGGGGGGGACGAAATTAAGATCCATCGTGGCAGCTTGACTTGGTAGCCTGGAGGATGTCGTCAATCGTAGGCATGGAGTAGGTAGTATGTCGGTACTGTGGGTGGTTGTGGGTGCCAGTCGGAGGATGGGATGAGATCCCCGATGATATCCATGGACCAGTCGATTTTTCTTTTCTTTTTTAGCCGAGAATCGAGCAAACAACTGAGACACGTCGATAATGAAGCCATCGTGTCGAATTCCATGGTCAGCAATAGGCCGGAGGGGGCGGAAGGCGTCTGGTCGTTTCTGGACGTGGATCGATGCGACTATTTCGGGATGGCGGCGGTTGGTGGCCTGGACGGTCTAGATGCCAATGGACCCGAAGCCAAAACTCGACACACCTCAACGGGCCATGAGACGGCCATCTGAGGGGACCGTACATCCGCAGGCACGGAGAGAAGCGGCCGTAGTGGGCGAGGGAACATGCTGGCGCAAGCCGCGGGAGTCGGCGGACCCTTCCTATTCGTACTTTTTACAGATTGGCCATCAGGCTTGAAGTGAAGGCGAACGCATCCAACTGCCTGCCGACACCTTGTCTGGGTCCTGTGCGTGCGGGCGACATCTTACTGCGTACGTACGGAGTATACTAGGTAGGTAGCCATCGAACCCGGTGTGGCATCCTTCGTCTTGGATTTGGGTGCAGTATTAGTAAAACAATCTGTGGAATTGCCCACATGGGGTGCCACAACAGCTGTTCCTTCGCGTAGGAAGCAGAACGATAGGGAAATCGAGAGTGTTCTGGTGCGCCTCAGTTGATCCTCAGTCGGTTCCATCGTGCAGTGAGCATCTGGCCCCCTGCGGGCCGGCAGCACCGCCCCTTTCAAGCCCTCGCTCACGACGGGCCGGCTGGTCGACTGGGATCAAACTAGGTTGGGTGTGAGTGGGTTTTCTTTCCATCATTCTGAGAGGGGGCGTGATGGCTTCTCGTTTCCCCTTGGTTCGGTGTTTTAGTTTTTCTTTTTCTTCTTTCCTTCTTTTTTTTGTTTTGTTTGATTGCTGCCCTCGACTTTGGGTTCCCGATGATCTATTTGTGCGGTACCTGAAAGTACATGATCTTATTCGCTAGCTCGTGGGATCCCCTGTGTGTCGTGCATTTGGTGGAGTGGAGTGGGGGGGATGCAAGAAGGGAACTGGCCAGGCGTGCGGAGAGTGTCGTGTGTCTCCGTAGGTAGGTACTCTGAAATATTGTGTCCATTGGTGTGTGTTGTGTGCGGGAGTGTGTTTGGCCGTCGTTTGCGTGTTTGTGCGTGAGTGTGTTGGGATGCGGGTGCAAGAGGAGAGGAGACAGTAGGCTCCATTCACAGTTTCTTGGCGTCCAGCGTAAAGCAGCCGTAGATTGGGCATCACATATTTCCCTGCATGTGGTGTGTTGAATGTGCAAGTGTGCGAGTGAGTGGATAATCCGTGTAAGAAGAGGTTGTTGGTTGCACCGTAGCTTTCTAACGTTGAGCAGCGAGGACGTTCTATTTCGCAACGGTCATGCCGAGATTAACGGTGCGGATGGTTGTAGGCGTGTGTGGAGGAGAAGATGGAAAGAAAAAAGATGTATACATGAATAATCGATGATGATGACCGGGATCATTTGAATATTGCGGCCGAAGCTTGGTAGCGATGGGGCCTCTTTTGGGTGGGAGCGAGCGGATGGAAGGGTGACAGCTCCCGCGTGCCAGACAAAGAGGGTGGAGGTGGAGGAGGAGGAGCTGGAGAGAGAGCTTGGGCTCGGCTGAGATGGCGGATACCTGAGGATTGAAGGCTTTTTTTTCTTTGCCACCAGCGCGAGAGTGGAGTGGACGCAAGAAGTGTGGCAGCTCTACGGAGTTCCTACGAAGTAGGTATTGGACCTGCAACCACAACCGTCTAACCAACGCGGTCTCTCACTGAAAATGCGAAAGGCCCTCCATGGAAGAAGTTGTGTGTATCTGGAAGAAGGCAAGAGGCGAATAACGCAAATGGTTGGAGGATGGTGTAAATGAAATGGTCCTACGATGGGATGTTAGCCTTGTCAAACGGTCAACTGCAACGGCAATCAAAGGAAAGAGTTGATGTACATGGTAGATAGATCTAGATCCCGTTCTTTTTCATGATATCTGAAGCCCTGTGTGCAAGGCCTCACGAGATCTCGTTCCGTATGCTCCGCATGGCCCAACCAACTCATGCTAGTAGTCTCCCCGGCTTGGAAGGCTTGTTGCTTGTTGGGTGCACCATGTTGCAGCAGGCTGCCTGCCTGCCATGTATGTACCAGGCCGACCCGCACGGGTCGGATCCGCGCAACTCATAGACTCAACTGCACGGTATTACTCCGTACTGCTACAACAAACCAATGGATTGTGAGCTAGAGTTCAAGTAGCGCCGACCTCCCTGTGCCTGTGCCTGACTTGGGCGAAGTTGGGAAGAACACCAAGGCAAGTTGGGAGGCGTAATTGACCCGGGTAGTTGGGTGGTGAACGGGATGGCCACCGACATCCCGTCTCGCGGAAATGGATCGAGATCCTTTGTTTTTTTCTTGGTACCCGACGGCAGGATTGTGAGGCCATACACATGGAGGAGGAGGAGGAGCAAGTTGTTATGGTTAGATGTGCGTATAGCGGCTAAGACAACGACCGAGAGACTCCTCATCGACCAGCCCGCCCGTTGCGCGGATAATGTAGACACATGTACTCTGTAGAGCACAGAGTACAGAGTACGAAACGTGCCTAAACAAGAGCTCAATTAATACAAACTAAAATAGTTCCGATTCGAGAGAGCGGGCTTTCACCGAAAATCGCTTCGGCTGATTATCCCCGATCTGCCTACTGCCGCGTGTACATATACTTTGTAAGAACCCGTCCGAGCAAGCACGGCAGATGTAGAGCCTGCGCTATCCATGGGTCCATGTGCTGGGTCCATGGATATCAAACAGCACATGAAATGAAATGGGTTGAAAGATAAAATAAAATAAAATACCAATATCCTCTCTCATGCCTTTTATGCCTTTTCTTTTTTCTCACCACAGACTCAACCTCCCAAAACAACAACTTCATCGGTCCTTCACCCATCCACCATTGTTGCCCTCGATCGGCAGTCATGAGAACTCGAGCTAGATAGACAAACACGGCCGGGGGACCCCCTACACGCCCGGCCTGGCACGCCCTCGCTACTGGCCCCCACCCACCCTTCAGCACCCACGCCCTCCCGCAAGGCCCACCCCGTCCTCCGTCCAGCGGGCCCTGAAGGGGGATCC
>JABFFI010000271.1:26027-37270 GCA_013623725.1 Fusarium robinianum | reverse complement strand
AAGAGAAAAAAAAAAGAGGAAGGGGGGAAAAATGAAGAAAGTGAGGCAGTAAAAAGCTCCGGGACAATGTTTCGCGATCCCACTCGCAGGTAGTTAACCGGGAAAGCTTCCAGTTGGGGGAGGAGTCAAGCACAAAAAAAATGCCAGGTCGCGGCTTGCTCTGTGGAAAGGGCACCTATGGAAACCCGCTGGCATGTACCCCGAGGTCCCGCCCCGGTGTCACGGCGGCGGAGAGCGACCCCCGAGGTACCTCTCCGGCTCAGCCAGTGGTTCCTGACCTCTTCTTGTCGTCAATCTGTCTGGGGTCCACCGCCCGCTGGCCGACGACTTAGCCGACTCAGCCAATGAGGACCGGCTTATCCCGCCCTGATGGAGCCGATGAGCCACTCACATCAGGTGAGGACAGGAAGGAAGGAAGGAAAGAAGGAAAGAACAAGACCCGAAGTACCCGTAAAGGGGCGGATGAAAATGACATGCATCATGACGGCTACCTTACCTGCCTATGTATCATCTCGTCCAGCTTCAAAATGGGTCAATTGACACCTGAGAATATTCGTGATTGATCTGAAAAAGAAGAACCCCTGATTCCTGGGGATCACTTGTAGGTTACATTACTACTAAAATAGACATCGCTAATCTCAAGAGCCTCCCAAATACAATGCCTATTGTACAGGACGTCCACCCATGATATGAACTCCAGATCCGACTCCATAAAACCCAAGGTACATAGTTGTTTTCCCTCTGAACCTGTCCCAAACAACCTTGCAATAATACCACCGCTTTCCTCAGACAACCTCCAATGCTACTGCCATTGAATCGCCAAATGTTGAGAGAGACCGAGTTCGAAACCAGAGTCATTGACACAACATGTCTCTGCATCAACGACAAAACTGGCCTTTACTTTGCCAATCTGAAACTTGTTTTTTTTCTCTTCGGGGAACAACCACCTGACCCCGGAGCTACTACACCGGTGAAAGTACACCGAGGCAGCTCGGAGTTTGCTTGAATTTCTGGAGGGCCCCACAGTCCCGGTTCGCCACTCGGTCCCTAAGCCCTTTTTCGCCGCCGAGACCCCCGGACTCGCATCTCCGGGGGGCGGGACGGGAAACCAATGACCGTTGCGTAAAACCCTCAATGGTTGATATCGCTCTCGTAATTCGCCGCATTACATGTGCAGCTCATCGGACCTCGTCGTCAATGAGCGTCGCAATCCACCGAAGCTCGACATTGGGCTAGGATACTCGCTCATGGGAGAGACCACCATCTCCCCTGCGCTTGACCGGCGGGACATGGCTGGGAAAGGCGATGTGGTGGGCTGGAATGCTGATGATGGCTGGAACGGTGCGGTCGCCCGTCGGTATAGCGCATGCTCGTCCTCCGCAACGGCCCACCCAACTGTACCGGGCTCGGCGCTGATGCTGGGTCTGGGGACAGCGGTAGGCACAAACTTGTGGCCAGTGACATTGACGAGACGATGGCCCTGATACCACCACTGGTCCTCGAAGCCATTGTCGACCGTCACCAGCGCGCTAGCCAGTGACTGCATCTCGCGTGTCCTTCCTTTTGCGAGATCGTCCTCGAGCCTGCGCCCACGCTCTGGAGAGATTGGTGCCACACTGGACTGCCTGCGGCGATATAGTTCTTCCTCCTCGTCGTTCTCATCGTTGAATCCCATGGGAAACGACCAAGAGGACCATGGCATCCCATCCTCTCCTAATCGAAATTGGTTCGGGGCCGCAGGCAGAGCTTTCCAGCCCTCAGAATCCTCCGAGAAACCCGCTGGATAGACGTCCCAGGGACTGCTGTTAAAAGGCGGAGGTGCCGATCTCCCGCGCTCGTGCGAAGCCCTGCTTTGGGACCGTGAGCTTCGTCGGAGGGGTTCGTCGTGGGGGTGGAGGAATTGCGAGGATGGTTGAGTTTCGGCGCGAGGAAGTGGCTCAGGTTCTGGTTCATGCTGCTGCTGATGCTGCTGCTGCTGCTCTGTCTGGGGTGGCCGGTACGGCACGTATGTGGTATTCTTGGTAGCAGCTGGAACCGTGGGAGGAGCGTAGCGTCCATAATACTGGTAGTAACTTGGATGCTGTAGGTGCTGTGGTTGAGCCTGGTTCTGGTACTGGTTCTGGATTTGGCCTTGAGGCTGGCCTTGAGGTTGGCCAAGGGGCTGACTCTGAGACTCGTTTCGAGAATCGTTTTGCAACCGGGACCGGGGTTGGGGCTCGGCCTCGATCTGGCCAGGCACCGGTTGGAACGGAGCGGTCACCGGCAGAGACGGATCCTGAGACCAAGGGGCTTGGTATGTGACGGGACTGGTGAGGAAGTTGGTGTTTGCGGGGGGAAGCTGGCGGGGGAATTGGTTTGCTCGGTCGCGGGCGCCTTTTGACATGTAAGTGATGTGACGATTGCGAGGAGCATGTCCTCCGAATGAGACGCCGAGCTCCAAGTGGACGTAGACGGATGGTCGCTGCCGTTCCGTCATGTTGGCGGTGTTGTTGTGATGTTGGCGGTAGTGAAAGAAGAAGTGTTCTCTCTCTCTGTGAATGCGCAGAGCTTGAGAGAAAGGAGTTGATGAAGAAGTTAGAGATGTGAGAAGGAGGCGAGCCAAGGAGGGATATGAGCCGTTAAATCCCTGTGACCTCTGGTGGCAATGGTGCGCGTTTGTCGATCGGGGCGCAGAATGGGACGAAGCCACCGAACGCTCTATTTCCGTACGGAGTAGTGAACGCCGATGGAGTCGGGGAGGTAAGTCTTGGTATTAATCGGCGATACCCGTTGGTGGTGATTTGAAAGCCGGATGGACTGAGAGGATGGGGAGGGGATATGAGAGGAATGAAGGAGTATATACTATCAAAGGGGAGAGAGAAGCGGGGGGGAGAATGAACAAGGGAAAGGGAGTGGAGGTAAAGAGAGGTGATATAGCACCAGCAGATATGCAAAGAGCTTAATATGAGGCGTCACTACTTAATAGGGTAGCTATTTGGAATGGGAATCCTCGTCCACCGCTTGGTCGGGCTTTGTTGGATAGTCACTGATGAGAGGAGACGCGAGAGAGGCTTGGATAAAGGTCCCTGTCAAAGACGGGTCACGACCCGCCGAGAAATAAGGTAGTAGTGCTTGGATTGCCCCGTCAAACGAAAAAGTAACATCCATGATTGAGGTTCAAAGAAAAGGTACATTTTGTTTGGGGTGTTTTGGTGCGTTTAGGGGGATGACAGAGAGGCATCCGGGGTCTGGGCTTAGCTCTGGATACCTGCGCATCCCTCACGATCCATAACCTGGTACCCTCTGTGCTTTGCCACCTGACCCTTCTGGAACTCGGGAGAGCATGGTCTGTTTGCGCTGCGTTTCGATGCAATGGGGGCCCCTGTAGGATTTTCACGACAGGGGACTAGCTGGAGGAGGCCTGCTGGGTAATTTACCTAGGGCCCCCGCCGGCCCATCGAATGACGTCTGAGCCTCTCGAATTGACCAGGCACCTTTTAGTTTTTTTACGAGATGGATTTCTCGCGTCAACGATGGAGAGAGAGAGAGAGAGAGAGAGAGAGAGAAATGAGGGTAAGTAAGAGGATTCTAGACGTGGCTTACGGAGCGCATTACCGAAGAACTGCGCGCGCTGAATACTACCCAGACTGAGTGTAGCTCGTGGCGAAGGGGTGCTGAACGACCGACGCCAGCTGGATAGAGAGGGGCGGGCGGGTGCAGCTGGTGAGGGATCCATGGATGGATTGGAGGCTTTGCCGGGTCCCTATCAGCTGGGGTTGATCGGTCGGCCGGTGGAAAGTAGTCCCATTTCGGAGGTCACGAAGGCGGGTGTGGCTCATGACATGTGCGGAATGGTGACCAACTGCATGATTGCGAATAGGTAGAGGAGAGAAATTTGGTGGCATTATTTCTCCCCACCTTCAGCTGGAGTCGCAACTGACCTCTTGAGCTGTGTCTAGAACCCTCATTTTGTCAATCTGTCAACCTCCTGTGGATAGTGATAGTTCCCTCTTCGTACCTAGGTACTCCGTACTCCATAAGGCATCTAGGCTTTTCCAGTTGAGGCTACTATTTTTGGGTTTATTCCTATGGGTCACTGTGGCGGAGATACTTGTCACCCGGGGGCAACTGGGGGCCCTCTTTGATGACTAGAACAGGTACAGCCACCCAATTCCAACTTCCCACCGCTTATCAACTCAAAGAGGGAAATGATGAGACGACAACAACACAAGAAGAAAAAAAAAAAGGGTGTCAAAGAACTAACTAACAGCAACAAACAACAATATCAGATGGAATGCATGCATCTCTTCCATTGGAGCGGGCAGAAAAAAAAATAATGTCTCAACCAATCCAATCCCCCAACAACGGCTGCCCGCAGTCGAATCCTTCCAGACCATGCACGCGCCTAAACTTGGGAAGACAAGACAGACCACAGCAAGCAGCAGTAACAACAATAACAAAAAAGACCGCATGCACACATTCCTCCCATTATCAATTCAACCCAACCTAACCCATACCATACCGTACCATGTGGGTTTTGGTAAATCTAAACAGCTCCTCCTCATGGCAGACCTACCTAGCTCTTCTCATGGCTCGGTCCGAACCACAACCCCCCTGGCCAGCCATGGAGCCAGCGTCAAATCCTCTTGCCCCTTCTCCCCTCGAAAGGATCATGGAATAGCGCGCCGTGTCTCATGTATAGTACACATCTCCAACTTCCCACCCCCAAGCCCTTGATCGAGCATGTTCAATGGCCTCACCGATACGCTCTCCATGCAGGTCTTCCTCCATCGTCGTCTGGATTGGCGCATATCGCTTAAGCTTGACCGCAATCCCTCCAATCTTGACTGGCATGACGACCTGGGTGTGCTCTGGCCATCGAGTCCTTTGTTTCTTGCAGGTAATTATAGCCTCTGCTATACCCTCCCCCTCCCAAGCTTCAAGTTGAGATGGTGGTTTACTCCCCCCCTTCCTCCTCTCTTCTCTCCCCTTTGAGATTGTGTGGATTATCTTGTCCATGTTTCAACCTAGGTTGCATTTTCACATGGCTGCCCACGGAGTTCGGAGTACCGTATCCCCCCCATTCATCTGGCACTGAAATCGACGAGATCTCGGGTATCTAAATCTGTAGTCGTAGCCCAACTTCATCTTCACTCCCAAGCTACCTAATGTCATGGCCCAAGGCTTATACACCAAAGCGACCACAAAGGTGACCTAAGCTGACCTGTTATGACTCAATCTAGTTGTAAAAATCGCTGTCCTACTATTAATGCAAGGCGCGCATCTAAGAACATCGGGGTATATACATAGTATCTTTGCTGACAAGTTCCAAATTAGCCCACCCGTAAAGAAAGTCCTCCAAAAATCCTCATCTTCAGCCTCATATAACTCCTCCCCCAATCTCACTCCTACTTCTACACAGCCTCGCCCCCGGTCTTATTATCCTGACCACCTACCCCCGCCCCATTCACCTCCGCCCTCTCCCAGAACTTGTCCGTCACTCTCGCCCTCCCAGTCGCCAGCCCATGGATGTCGAACGGGTCCACAAACGTCAGCCAAAACGGCCTCGGGTCCTGGAACCCGGGTCCCTCGACCTCCGTCACCCCGTCCAGCGCCAGGTAGGTCTTGTAGCTCTGGGGTAGGTACCGGCGCGGGTGTCGTGCGTTGAACATGACTGTGTTGCACAACATCACGCTCGCCTCGAACACGTAAAAGAACCACTCGTACCGGATGATGGGCGAGAGGGATGAGGGATCGAAGCCAGGGCCGTAGCGGAGTTCCGCGACGCCAAAGTACTCGACGAGGCGGTAGATGGTTCGCGCGAGGATGAAGCCGGTGCTGATGTAGAGTGTTACAAGTGAGTTGTCAAGTCTGTCGTTCTTGATCCCGTTCGCGAGGCACCGGCGATGGAACATGACGGCCATGATAATAAATACCGTAGCTACGATGATCTGGAGGATCAGTGACGCCTTGATAAGGGCATGTCCCGTCTCAATCTCTCTGTCACTGAGGGACTGATTCGCAGAGTACGACGCGCCCCAACCATTCAAAGCCTCAATAATCCCAGATACGAACCCAAACGTCGTCAAGACCCGACCAGGGTGCAGCGGCGAGTGGTAAGGCACGTAGTACAAGATGCGACCGAGGATATGGTAATTCTGCAACTCGAGAAGCGGCCTGGAGAGACGTCGTCCAACGTGGCACGTATTAGCCCGACACAAAGACTCTTTCTTGTCTGATGAGGCAGCTTCCCGCTGCCACGACGGAAAGCTTGACTACTTACGGAGCTGCGTAGGTGATACAGACGCTGGCGATGAAGACGTTGAGGTTGTCATAGTGGAAGGCTCCGTACTCGCGGAGTGCGAAGCCAGCGGTGAAGAGGAGACAGCAGAAGGGGAAGAAGGGCGTGAGGAGCCAACACTTGTAGCGACTGTTGACGAGTTAGAAATGTATGTATGTTATTGGTATCTAGAATAATCTAGGATAGGAAAAAGGAAAGAGGAAAGAAAAGGATAGGAAGACTTACGAGGCCTGCCAGACGTGGACGCATCCCGAGACGCAAAATGCAATGAGGAAGAAGATGGCAGCACCCTTGTTGGGGGCGTAGAAGTAATAACTCCCGTCGACTACATCACCATTAGCAACCAAGAGTGCATCAAAAACACCCCAATATACTTACCGTATTTGCCGTCCGACATGTTGAAGATGTTTTCACTCAGAGTCAAACACCATCAAGTCAAGTCTCAGCCAAGTCTCGATAGCAAAAGACAACCAACCATGCGTGTTGCTCTCTCCTCCTCTCCTCTTGGCGAGGAGGGAGCCCTCTATACTTATACACCTTTCCCATCATATAACAGACAGCACTAATAACCTCAAGTTAAGCTAAAGATATCAGGTCTATTTACTAACGTCGCAATTCCCATCGCAATCCCCTGAGCACTCTTCAGCCCTGCGACCAGACCCCAGCCAATCGCGACAAATGCGAGGAATACGATCTCCAGCAGTTGGGTCGACGGACAAGTATCCCATCCCACAAGCCCAGGTACCTTCACAACCAAATCTACGCTAAAAAGATACACCATCTCTCTTAAAACTATACACCTCATCTTCCCTCTCGCATTTCCCGTATCCCTCGGGTTTTGCTCAACTTCATGAGCGGATGCCCATCGACCCTCTCTGCCTGGACGCCTCCCCTGCACACCACAAACGACCGCAACGCCGCCATTACCTAAACGGGGATGATACCACGAGAGAGAGATGTGATTCAGCGAGTGTGGAGGGCGTTGATCATTTAAAACCCGCATATTGTGGTGCCGAACATGCGAAAATTGCTCGTCCAGCCCTCATCACCTAGTTGAGGCGGTTTCACGAGATCTACACTTTGCCTTTGCAACGAGTCATTCTCTGCATACATACATACTTAACTTGGACCACGGATTACTAGTCATATCGCATGGAGGTGAGAAACCCAGTTCATTTAACCATTTGTAGTATCAACTAGCACATCTGCCGTGTCAACATAGAGCTCTAAAGGGGAGAAATATCAACAAACATCCAGGGAAAATGACGCCCTCCCACCCCGATATATATCTCTCCTCCCTCTTAGACCTCCACAACTCAACGCCAGCATTGGTGTCCGTTTCCCATCCTCCCCAAACCAAAATGCATCCCGCAGCTGCCATGCTCTAATCCTACAATCCCAGCCTCAATGACTGCGCACCACTATCCCCCAACGCTCAAAAGACAGTTATTAACTATACATTACGGTCCTCCGCCATTACATGCCCAAGAACATCGTCCTGCCATGCGTCCCCCCCCCTTCTTCACCTAGTCAACCCCCCAGCTCCGGCTGTCGTCTGAGTCGGCCCCTTCTCCTTCCTCGGCCTTCCTCTGTTTATTATGCTTATTATGCTTGTGTCCGTGGTGGCTGTGTTGTCTTCGATGCTTCTGTTTGCCATGTTCGTCATTACCTCCCATGTACGGCTCGTCGTCACTCCAGTCGCTGAACTCTCCCGACGAATAGTCCCACTGGACGGGGATCTCCTCCCCTTCGTCGTCGTATCCATACACCAGTCCCCTCCATTCCCCGGCAATGATCTTGGCCGCCACCCTGAGCATCAGGGCGATGAGATAGCTTGGCGGTCCGAGGAGAAGACCCAAGGTCTTGCTAATAATCGTCATGGGGATGCTCTTCACCGTGTCCAATCTGCTGCGACGGGGTTTTTGCTCCATCTTGGCGGCAGGTGTGAAGAGATTGGCAGCGGGGGGCAGCGGGGAAAGCGGCTGTCCTCGAACAGATATGCTGCTGGTGGTTGCTCGATGGAGTGTCGAGGCTCGGCGCCTAGTAGTCGGGGCCGGCTGTGCTTTGGGGGCTTCGACGGGTGCAGTGGGAGGAGGTTCTTTGCTCTCCTTCGCAGGTGACTCATCCGGATCTGTAGCGGCACTCTCCTGCGAAGCCACGCTGCCGTCTTCGGAATCTGTCTCCCATGTGCAAGGCATCCCAGTACTGCTAGCCACTTCAGAGGTCTTGTCGTTGGCAACCTCCTTGGCCACTTGCAACGTTCCTTGTTGAGGGGACGATGTTGTTGACTCGGCCGTGGAAGACGAGCTCGATGAAGTGGATGATGGCGGTGGCAACGGGGCATTTTCCAAATGCCAGGACTCGACGCTATGAAAGGAGTCTTCGCTGACACGACGTACGTGCTGAGATTCTCTTTCTTCCTCCTCGCTGACCTCTTGAATCACTGAAGATTCCACATATGAATTGCGGGAGGACGCAGTGGTTTTTTGCTCCGTCTCTGACGCTGGATGCTGCGCATCGGGCGACTTATTTCTCGCCCTTGAAGAGCTCTCACCAGTCGGCATTAGATGTGGCGGCATAGTCACGGATCTGGGTAGCTTAAACCCGGTTGTTCGCCTCAGCCTGGCCTTCATCCGGCCGCCACTGTGTCCTGTGCCTTCGTGTAGTTGATAGACGGACCCATCTGCGGCAGGGCCAGCTGAGTGTTGAGGCGACCCCGTCATTGAGGCACTGTCCTTATCATCGCCCGAGGTGTTGTGGGTAGAAAACAAGGCCTCAAGCTGCTGGCGGAAAGCACCATTCGACCCGCTATGGTCAGACGGTGTGATACCCGTGATTTCGAATTCAGATCTCCCCACTCCAGAACTAGTTTCAGATGCGTTCGAGGGGTCCAGTGGTTGTGGCGAGTACCGTAAGGCTCCGTAAGCCATGATGTCTTCATACGAGGGCCCATCCTCATCCCAGGGACTAGGAGGCTCCTCGGGTATCAATGGGAAATCCGCGTTGGGCCTGTCCAGCTCCATTGCACTATTTGGTCTCGGCCTCCATCCTGGATGTCGACGGGTGGCTTCTGCCCGTCGAGCAGCTGGACTTTCTGGTGCATGTGCGAACGAGTGCCCCGAGTACTGATCTGGGTGCTCCTCTGAGAGGTGATCCACCATGTCTAAGTAACTCAAACTGTCAAGGTGAGATCGCGTCGGCCGTCGTGATGATGATGATACTAGTGAGGACCGGCGAGACCTTGCCGGAGAGCTCGGGGTCACTGGTTCCACTTGCGGTGTGGACGGTAGTGATCGAGGGGCCCATGGCCTCAGTGTAATAGGAAGTTGTTCTGGTAGTTCGACGGTAAACGTCCGCTTGAACGGACACTCCGTTTTCTCAAATTGAAGGATCTTGTCGAAAACTTCTCTCAGCAATTCAGCTCGACGTTGGTCCTCGGGGTCGTCGACTGGGAGTTCGATTCTCCAGTAGTTTGGTCGACGGATCTGCAACACGAATTTGCTGTTGACCTCGTCGATGCACCAACACTGGCTCTTGGGTAAGATGGGCTGGAGAGCAGTGCCGCAATTAAGAAAGGCTACAGATCCTGGGGCTCTGTAAATACGGAAAGGGCCTGTTGATAGAGAGAGAGACAAATTTAGTAGCCGTATCACAGAGACTTGGAAACAGGGTATGGCGTCTGGGAGGCTGCGAGCTTACCAACGGCGAGTGTTCTCTCCAGCCGAGAGGACCAAGATAGTGTTCCTGGCTCGTCCTCTGTTGAAAAGATAGAAGCTCCTGGGCTGCCCGAGAGGGCTCGTCCGGAGGCGGTAAAGGATATAATTTTAGCATTTGGGTGGTTGTAGAGTGTCTCTACTAGGCTCTCGGCGTCGGGAGAGCCTGCGCGCATCTGCACTGTTAATGGTATTGGGGCCGTCGCAACCCGCCTCGGAGCCCGGTGAGGGCGAGAAGAAGAAGAAGAAGAAGTAGTTTCATCCATGATGTCGGTTCGGGGTGTGCCTCTGTCTAGTGGCGCAAAGGAATCCTCGGCCTGATTGTAACTCAGGCATCTCGTCGGGTCGGGTCGAAGCCGCCCCTCATAGCTGCGTGACGTCGACAGAAGGGAGATTTAGATGGACGGTTTTTTTTCGTGTGGGTGAGGGGAGGGGGGAGAGGTTCGCGTCGTGAGTGGAGGTTTGCGTGTCGCGGATCACCGCCTTTACCGGCCAACGGGAGATGAGGAGGGAGTTCGAGGAGGATGAGACAGACGTCGTTTTTTGAGGGGGCACCTCTCAAGAAAAAGATTCCTCAATGCCGGATATTAGGGCAAAGATATCACAATCGAACGACCTGGATGTCGTAAGGTGGCAGTTATGAAACCAACGGGTCTTTTCCTCGCTCAAACGCCAGACACACGAAAGCGCTTGGGTCGATGGAGAGGAGCTGGGGGGGAAGGGATCCCTGGGGAGGGAGTCCTTAGTCATCCTCCCTTTGACGGGACGGGACATTCCAAGGCCCGCTGATCCCGTCGGCTGAGCTTGGCCAAAAGGGGTTAGAAGGGTTGAGTGTCATCGTCGATTCTGCGAATTGGCACTATTGTATAGACCAATATTCACAAAACCCTTGTCTCAATTTAGAGCCAAGGGAGTTATGGAAACTAAGAAGAGAACTCGAGAGTTTCGGGAACCGCTCAGACAACCTCTCAGAGAGGTCGAACCACCCGCGCGAATGAGTTATGCATCAGATTCAGTGACACAAACCCCAACCACTGGCTCATATCCTCGGCTTCTGCGCGATGACAGAAGGCTGCATAGCGTGCATTAAGCCGCTGCGAACGAGTTGGCGCCCGCAAATAGCGGCTGGAAGGCCCGCACTCAAGTATCGTCCAACCAAGATCGAACCATCCGAGCACGGAAGTGACTCGTTATTGATTCAATCAATTCGGTACCTGCCGGGCTGAAGAGTGAGAGAGGGAGGGGAAGGG
>JABFFI010000271.1:0-25921 GCA_013623725.1 Fusarium robinianum | reverse complement strand
CAGAAATAGGACAAAGGCGTCTTTACTAGAATCTATCACTCTTTCTGAGAGATAATGCCATCATGAATCCATAAAGATCCATGATATACATAGGCGTACAGAGTACTCCGTACTCTTTTGTTGTTGCTTTTCTGATGGACTCTCTCACATGCGAAATTCAACCTATGCCCAACCCAAATCTGGCACAAGACCCAGTTATAAGACTCACTCACTTACGTCACCCCCATCCCCAGGCTACCTCACAGCATTCCACAAGGTGGTCCTCTCGTAAGTGCTACGTAGTGCATACATACTCAGCCTCAACTTCAGCTTCAAAAAAGCTGCCCTGAATATCGTTGCCCTTTTCTTCTGTATTTCTATTCGTATCTCGCCCTAGGCCCTAACATCAAGACACTTGGCTTGTTGAGCATCTCTCTCTTGTGACACCACTTATCTGGCCTCTTCCGAGCCGCCCGTTCGTTCCAACACCAGCCAAACACCAGCCAACTCAACCCGCCCAAGCTGACCGTGGCTCTTGACTGACACGCGAAGCACGCGCCTCTCTCGTTTTTATTCTCGCAATGTCGTCGAAAGAGAAGCTGGCCATCGACAAGGAGAAGTTGAAGGAGAAACTCGACTTGTCCCATTTTGATGTTAATACTGTCATCCGGGGCGCTCAACTCACCCTCGTTGGAGGCAAGTAATCAACACACAACAACAAGTGAAGCCGCTCCGAGGAACGTGTCTCGCTAACTAGCGCCGAATTTCAAGCCCACCGCGCTCTGCAGAACCCCGATCTCTTTACGACAGATCACTACAGACAAGTCGCCATTGCAGTGCTAGGTGGACTGGCCATTCGGCTTGTCATCGCCATCCCTGTGAGTTGTGGATCAATAGCCTCGTGTCGCAATTACTCCCACTAATCTAAAGTGTAGATCATTGGTATCAAAGCCTTGATATGGTTCATTTCCTTATTCGTTTCCCTCGACACTGTGACTTGGGATGACACGCTCGTCGGAGGTCTCGACTTCATCGCCGAATATGTTCTCCAAGTACCCTTCTTCCTCATGGCCCTCATGCGCTACGTCGTGCCGACGTTGGACAACCTGTAAGCTTAATTCACCCTCCCTACCACCCCGTTCGCTAGGTTCTTCATCCACTAACAGAAGCAGATTCATGCAGTCACTGCAATGGGTGGACATGACCTACGTCCGCAAGCACAAGGATGACAACCCTTCAGATCTTCGCGAGATGTACTACCCAAATCTCAAGACATACCGCAAATCTGATGGGAGCACACACTCTGAGAGCACCGCCCAGGCCATCTCCATGTTCCTGTACCGCTTTCTTCGCAAGGGCGGCATCTCCCTCGCCGTCTTCGCCCTGTCTTACGCTCCTATCATCGGCCGTTTCGTCCTCCCTGCCGCCAGTTTCTACACTTTTAACCAGGCCGTCGGCCTAGGCCCCGCCTCCGTCATCTTCGGCACGGGTATCTTCCTGCCCCGAAAGTACCTCGTCATCTTCCTTCAGAGCTACTTTTCATCTCGAAGCTTGATGCGAGAACTCTTGGAGCCTTACTTCGCCCGTGTCCACTTCACCAAGGAGCAGAAGCGGAACTGGTTCCGAAGCCGAGAGGGTGTTCTCTTTGGATTTGGACTGGGCTTCTACATCCTAATCAAGGTTCCTCTTGTTGGTGTACTTGTGTACGGAATTGCTGAGGCGTCGACTGCGTACTTGATCACCAAGATTACGGACCCCCCACCTCCTGCTCAGGAGATGAAGGAGTTCGCAGCCAGTCAGCAGACTTGGTCTAACAAGCACGAGTTTCTCAACCTATCACTGGAGAATATCGACACCCTGCCGAGCCGACCCGTGTCCAAGAAGGATAACTAATGACAAATTCCAGCGACAGTTGTGGTGCTGACCCAGCCGTATCTGTCGATATCTTCAATCGATATCACTGGTGTTGGCGAAAAAAGAAAAAAGTCAGATGTGGATTACGGGGAACAATCTTCCCTAATATGTGTACTTAAAGAGAATGGGACAAATGAGAATCATTCAACCTCATATAAAAAGAACAATATGGCCAACATCTTCCAGACTCCTACGCTAGCACACGTGCACCAACTGCCCCCCACTTCTCCGTACCGAGCAAAAGATGCATATCATGTGAGCTCTCGTCCTTCACTGTTCCTACCCTCTATCTATACGCTCAATAGTCTGGGATGATAGAGAACCGCTCGTGAGCGGTATCGGCGCCATGCTGCCTGATAGCCCTATCACCTTGTCCGATAAAGCCACATCCCGGAGTGTCACACTTACGAAGCACATTGTCATCCTCTATGTCTTCGATCTCGCTCATCTCAGTGTGGCCCGTCAGCTCGGCGTGCTTCTGCCCATCGGCTTGGCCGCTGCCGATCCAGTCGCATCCGGGCACATCGCACTTGAGGATCAAGCCTTGGGTATCGGTGTAGTAATGACCCTCGTGGAGTTTTTCCACTAGCTTCGCGGTTTGCTCAAGCACCTCATCGTCGGATGTTAGCCATACTGTGCAGTCCATGTCTGGAGGGAGGTGTGGATCGTTGAAGGGAGGTTCAGAGTAGCTAAAGCCGACCCTGTCGTAGTGAATTCCGGAATACACGAGGATACAACGGTCTCGCTTATCCTCTCCAAAGTTGATGAGACATTTGGCCTTTTGCAGAGTCAGTAGTAGCGTCTGGAGGAGGGTTGGCCGGGGGGGGGAAATCGCGAACCTGAACGTCATATGTACAGATCTGAATGTTGAATATTGTCGACAGAATGCTCAGTTCAATCCCGCCGCCCCAGCGGTCAGGATCCTGGATACTGCGGCAATAGTCCTTTACAGGGGTCCCTAAGACTGCTTCCGTGTAGTCGTCTGGGTGTTGTATGATGTAATCGGCCATCATTTTCCTCAGCTTCTGCGCCGGTATTTGCTGCGGCAATGCGCCACCAAACGCATTGAACAGACAGCTGTTGTCGCTGGGCATAACTCGAAGCACTGTATTGTGTGAGTGCCGTCTTCGTTGGCAAGGGCGCAGAACTCACGCAAAGTACCCTCGCGTTTCGCCCAGGGGATATTGACATCCTCGGGGTTGTCCCTGGATCTTGCTTTTGGGAGCTTGCGCTTCTTTGGTTCCGGGGGTGTAGGTGCGACAGAGGGCGCATCGAGAGGGACAATAGTCAAAGTCTCTCCGTGTAGACCTAGAGACCGGGCTATCTCGGCACCTTGGGAGATTTCAAGACTCTTCATTGCCATCGGAGGGCCGTATTTCAGAGAGAAACTGGGAATCTGGGTTCGAGCCCGAAGCTCATCGAACAAGGCTCGAACGGTGGCGTCGTCGGGGATCTCGACGATGCCGGTACCGGCAGGGCCTTTGAACCGAGCTCGCATCCTCGAAGTCAGTGGAATGAATTTCTCGAAACGAAATCCCGATGATGATGATGGCTTGGACCTGTAAACCTAAGTTGCCTGTGTATAAAGAGGGATCTGGCTGGGTTGTTAGAGCGAGAGCTGGGTGGCGGTGGGTTGGAAGGTAAAGAGGAGGTTCTAGAACAATGTGCAAGTGATAGGTAAGGCACTCCGTAACTGCTACTCCTACAGCCTGAAAGAAAGAGAAATGCAAATGCGCCTCATTCCGCCTAACTTAATGCCCAACAAAAAAATATGAAGGGGAAAAGAACTAAATGTACTGAATTATTCCTCCCCTCTAAATCTATGGCCGATGCTTAAATCCTTTAGCTAGTCCGGGCAGGGAATGAGGAAGTTGAGTGCTGATGGTAATGATTTAAAGGTGTGTCGAGACAAAGCTATCATCTGCTTTTGGTTGATATCGCTCCGTTGGTACCAAGGTACCAGGTAAGTGGGAGGTGGGGATGCGCACGCGGACGTGGCTGTCCACCCAAATCTAACCTCCTTTGAATTAGCACCGACCGCGACATGACCAGCCCCACACCCGGTTGCTGGAAACTTTACTCAATTTCGCACATGCTATGGTACGTACCCTTCAAACCAGAGCTCCTTCTTCAGCATCGCGAAATTTGGTTTCTGTTGTTTCGCGAACACCACCTCTTCCAGTCCTTTGGCGATTGCGCCCTCGAGCAAAACAACACAACTTGAAAATTGCGCGCCAGAATCCGAAAATACTAGCCCGTCGCGACTCGTCGTAGTGGCCTCCGGACCGAATCATGTCGACTCGGAGAGCAACCGCGCCCGAGGTGCGCGAGTCCATCGAGGCCAAGGCGGGCGACCAGGACGTCGAGATGAGGGATGGATCCAATGATGAGGGAGATGCCGACGCCGAGGGAGAAATCGATGTTGATATGGACGCTGAAGGTGACGAGGATGCGGAGGGCGAACTTGACGACGAAGGACGCCCGGACATGTACCGCATGATCAGTACCCTCTCAACATTCCTCTGCCAGGTCGAGGATGAGTATGTCCACGCGCTTCACCATGTCCTCATATAATTTCCGCTAACCGCACGCTGACATAGTGGCGATGAACTGGCTGCGGGCTTCCAGCGCATCCCGAATAGGCGCGTTCTGCCTGACTACTTCGAAATCATCTCCGAGCCGGTAGCCTTTAGCACGATTAGGGTTCGTCCCTTTATTTGATTTGCTGTTTGGACACCGGGCTGACTTCCGTCGCAGGGCAAGATACAAAAGAAACAATACAGCTCGTTTACCGAATTCGTCAAGGACGTGGCTCAAATCTGTCACAACGCCCAGGTCTACAACCGTCCATCAGCTCCCATCTTTGGCGCGGCCGTTCGATTACGAGAGATATTTATCCAGGAACTCAAGAAGCTGCTGGCGAAAGGTCACATAACAGCAGAGGAGTCGAAGCTGCCAGACCTTGGTGAGCTGCCTCCCGCCGAAGAATCTCCACCAGCCGAAGAAGAAGACGAAGAAGAGGAAGACGAGGAAGAAGATGAGGAAGAAGAAGAGGACGAAGAGGATGACGACTCGGAAGACGAGGGAGGGCGCCGGCGGGGCAGAAGACGAGGTCGCGCTTCCGGGAGGAGGGATCGGGATGCGGACAAGGATGACGATGCCCACAAGCGGAGGGGTCGGCCTCCGAGTGTGCTGACGCCGACCGAAGCGCGCATCGCTTCTCTTCTCAAAGGCTTGAGGAAGCCCAAGGATGATTCGGGGAACCTGCTCGTCCTGCCCTTTGAGAAGCTTCCGGATAAAGCTTCTGTTCCTGACTATTACCAGACCATCACTAACCCAATCGCACTCGACAACATCAAGAAGAAGGCGAAGCGCAAGAAGTACCAGAGCGTCGACCACGTTCTCCAGGATATTGAGCTCATGTTTGAGAATGCCAAGCAATACAACGAGGATGACAGCGAGGTGTATATGGCTGCAGTCGAGCTGCAGAAACAGGGACGAGAACTAGCAGAGCAAGAAAAGGCAAAACCCGACGACGACTTCAGAGACGAGGATGGAAAGCTCCCCTTGGCAGGGATTCACTACAACGGCCAAACTTGGAAAGTTGGTAAGTTTTGTCATGAGATATCTGGATTGCACATCTGCCACGGCACCACTGACAAGACATATTTCTTAGGCGACTGGGTTCACATCCGGAATCCGAACGACCTCGCCAAGCCGATCGTGGCTCAGGTTTATCGGACCTGGCAAGATCGGGCGGGCCAGAAATGGATCAACGCATGTTGGTACTATCGGCCGGAGCAAACGGTACACCGGTTCGAGAAACACTTCTTTGATCACGAGGTCGTCAAGACAGGACAGTATCGGGACCACCAGATCGACGATGTTCTGGACCAGTGCTTCGTGATGTTTGTGACTCGGTTTAACAAGGGCCGCCCCCGCGGGTTTCCTCCTAACAAGGACGTATACGTGTGCGAGTCGCGCTACAATGAGGAAAAGTTCCGGTTCAACAAGATCAAGACTTGGGCGAGCTGCGTGCCAGACGAAGTCCGCGAGAAGGATTACGAGATGGACCTCTTCGATGTTCCCCGAAGGATGAGAAAGATTCCGAGTCCCATCAAGCACTTGTTGCGTGAGGATGCGAAGGAGACGGATGAGCTGCCTAAGCCGACATGGGGAAGTCCAAACGCGCCGCCCATCGTCGGGGCTGTGCATCGTCGACCCCGAGAACCAAATGTGAGTGAAAATGGTGAAAGTTCCGTTTTGTTTGCTACCGCTATCGGCACTCTTCTGTTTGTTCAGGACGGGTGGCCATCAGCACTTTTGTTTATCAGCAATCAAAACCCCCCCCCCTCTACACAATCCCTGTCCACCCTCGATACTTCTGCACATTCTCTCAGGGCATTTTTTCCTGCCTAAGGTTCACAGACCATCACGTTCATCTCACAACATCTCTTGGATCTGTCTCAACTGACACCGAATCTGCATCAGGAGTCACCACCCCCAGAGCCAACACCACCACCACAGTCTATCTCAGCTCTTCCTCTACCTGATGTTGGCGTCGATGCTGGTCGCCGTTCATCAATGTTGTCAGCAACCGGTAACATGCCTGGAGACCCCTCCGCAAGGCTCCCGCCGGCGCCCTATCCAGGCGCTGGACCTTCGCCTTCTCCCGTCCAGTATAACGCCCACATGACGCCTCACTTCCAACCTGTGACGCCCGTGGCTGTTCCTACCCAAATGCACCAGACGCCGGTGCCCATCCCACACCCTCCTCATCTTGGGACCCCGCAGCCTCAGGTATCTGTAAGGCCTGTACAGTACCAGCATGCTCCCCATCAGCACCCGCAGCCTGGGTACGGCCAAGGCTACGCCCCTAACTATGCGCACACGGCTGTGCCCCCGATGCACCAACAGCCACCGATGGGCACACCTATGGTTCAGGCGTATAGCCAAGTGGCGGTGCCCCCTGTTGGCCGCAGCCCCATGCCACCTGCGCCTGGAAATCCCATGCCAGCGGGCAACGTGTATAACCCTCCGCGCCCGCCGGAGGTGTACACCCTCCCCGACAACCTCAATGAGAGCTTACCAACGGAGTTCCGAAAGGCTTTCCAGCAGGACAGCGCGGGCCGGGTTTTGTTCTTCACTGCGCCGCCCCTTGAGCGACCGCACAAGGGCATCTCCCACGAGAGCGCCGGGCTCGGCCACAGCGCCAAGTATCTCGCTGGGCGAAAGGAATGGCTCGCGGAGCGGGAAAGGAAGCGCAAAGAACGAGACGAGGAGGAGTCGCAGACATCTCAGAAGCGAGCGGAGGCGGACATTGAGGCGGGTCGTAACGCCAAGAAGATTACTTCTCAGGCTAGCGACGTGATGGCCAAGTGGCTACAGCAGTTCGATGAGGATACCCAGCGGTGGGAGAAGGAAACTGGTCTCGAGGGATGGCGCGAGGGCATGAAGGAGAAGAGCGTCGTCTAGAGGAACCGGCAGAGCTGCTTTTGGTCTCGCAAGAGATCCAAGGGAGAGAGAAAGAATGGATAGGATCACGGGCGTACCGGGATATTGGGTGGAAATGCTTACATCACGGCGTGGTACCGGGTCAATAGGCTGGACTGGGAGTTTTGATTGAGGTTGTTTCTCCTCGCCCCCTTTAATTGCTTTTCGTCTTTCTCGTTGACATTTCTCGCGAGAGGAGGGACATGGCCGTGCCCCATCGTCTGTTTCCTTGAGACTGGTGGCTAGGCCGGCGAAGAAATTCTAACATCACGGTCCGTCAGAATAGACTATCAATAGTTTTGGTTTCAAGATTTTGTACTCCACAAAGCGTGGGCGTTTCGTTGAGGGCCTCGACGCTCTATACATAGGGAAGATGTGTGGTGACTACTAAGAAAAATCCTGGTCCAGTCCTAAACTCCAGATATCCTCCCAATTAGCCATCGATGCCATTTTCGAAACGGCAGCAAGGCGAGTCCAGCATGTTGAATGGCCTTGCTTTACGAGTCCCGAAGTCCTAGCGTGTCCTTGCAGGCCTAGGTTTCTGACCTGGGTGTCGTGTCACTTGTGACAGGTGACAAGATGTGTCCTTGATGGTTCCTCCATCTGGTTTCCGGGCAGCTCGAGAGGTGGTAGTATTCCACGAAACGAGCCGTGTCCTCAACTCCGTATCATGGACAAGCGTCTATGCCTCCGCAACCTGCATCCCTATGTCTTTTGGGATAGCCTGCTTTCTTCCATGTCCCAGCTCGAACATGACCCATTCATAAACAGCCCACTGGACAGCGTTGACGATGAAGGCTCTCACGCTGCACACGGTCAACCCTCGGAAGAAGACACGAGCGCCCCCTTCTCTGTACGCCTCTTGGGCTATACGAATCGCGCCTGATCTTTTCGCGTGTGACCCTCGATCCGGCTGAAGGAGAGGCGAGGTCTCTGGTTGTCGACCCAGCGACTGAGCCTGCACTCGAGTTTTGATGACGTCGAGGGGGAAGATACTAGCCCAAGTCACGATGCCGGCCAGACCACCACACAGGAGGACTTTGGCTGCCTCGTGCTGAAGTGAGGACTCCTCGCCGGGTTCGGTCGCTAACCAGCGAGTGCTCAGCTCGTACGACCAGAAGTAAAATCCATAGCCGATGCTATCACGAAGAGCAGTAACAGTGCCGCCGAAGTACAGTCCCCGGATACCCTGGGTCTGCCAGATTTGCTTCGCGATGGACCAGCTTGACAAGGGCGGCGAGGACAATTGCGCGCGACATTTGATGAGTTCAGTTGGAGTGCTGACTACCCAGGTTGCGAGACCACCGACGGCACCTGCGATCCAGGTCGACCAAAGACTTCCTGTTGTTGAGAAGGCGTTGTTTAATGCTGCCTCGGTGCGGTTATAAGAGACAAAGAGAAGAGCGTTCAGAGCACCGTAGCCAATAATTGGTGCAGCGGTGCCGGTGACCAACAAGGCAGAATTGCCAAAATAACGAGAATAGGAAATAGGGCTGTGTCGTGAGGCATGGGCAGAGGCGGCGGCGGCGGTGGCCCCTACAATTGGACTTGAAGTCGGAGCCGGGGCCGGAGTCGGGGCCGGAGCGCGACCCTGGGCCTGAAGCCGGACCTTGATTACATCGAGCGGGTTACCGATGAGAATGCCAACAGCGCCGCTCACGTAGCCGGCCCAGAAGTCGGCCGACATGGTGTAAAGGCTTTTAATTCGGCCCTTAGGACTCCAATTGCTTGAGCAATTGGTCGGAGCGCCTGGAGACGTTGCGCTGGGCGATGGTGACGGTGCTCAGCACTCCGAAGTAGACGAGACCCCAGGCGAGACCAATTGCGGCGAGAGGACGCCGGTTCGCACGCGCCTGGAGGTCAATGCGACGGAAGCGAGTCAGATACTGCCAATGGGCAAAGTGTCCAGCAATTGTTGCTGAAACAATGGCAGTCCGACGCTCAGCAATGGCGATTTGAAGAGGGGTCGGTCCAGCGGTGCGATGCTCGGCAAAGGCGTCTCCGCTGGCCGATCGGCTTTGATCGGAGGCGGAGAGATGCGCGCTGAAGAATTGGAGGGCATTTTGTTAGTGATCCAGCCTTCTGAAGCTAGAGGGGGACGGGGTGCAGTGCATTGGAGGAGGGAGAATTGGGGAAGAGAAGAGAGAGTCGAGCGTGTGTTAACATACCTAGAGTGCGCTCCAATGAAGGGAGTTTCAGACAACATCTTTGACAGTACAACAACAATTCTCTTGCAGATAAACAAAGACTTTCAAAGGAAAGAGAGATTTAAAAAAAAAAAAAAAAAACAATTGCAGAGGAAATTGCATCTTCCTTGCCACCGGGTCCTCTGAATGCCCATGGACTTTCATTACTCGGTGTTTACCTAAGCTGGTGGAGGCTAGGCGCCATACTAACACTGCATTGAAGGCTCGGCGGTCTCGGAGTCTCGGGCGGCGGACGGGAGAGACGGGAAGGGCCATTTGTGGCGTCCCTCACGTGATAGCGTGTCTGCCTGGGCGCGTCCGGGGGGGAGGGAACTTAGGTAGGTAGTCGCGCCTGCCCGCTATTTATCGTTAAGAAGGTCGCCCACTTTCAATGACCAACTTGCGAGACGAGGTTTCGTGAGTCTCTCAATAGCTTCTTTCAACTTTGCCCCGTGTTCACGTACAATAGGAATCATGGGCGTATCGTAAGTCGCAATCTTGCCAAGGCTAGCTCCGCTTCCAAAGTCCCCAACACAACTGACCGCTTGCTTCGCGCTTTAGGTCACCTTCCGTGTCGACGCCGCTTGCTGGCAAAGACAAGTCCTTTGGTAGGCGCATGCCCACTCCGCAGTCCGTCGACAAGTTGCACAAGCCATTCAAATGTCCCGGCTCTGCTGGAAGGACACCGGCGACAGATCGGCCGGCCCGGAAGCGAAGAAGGGTCGATTACTCGGGCGCTGATGGCGAGACCGATCCTGACAAGCCATATACAAATCAGGATCGACTTGCTCTTGCGACGCGGGACGCAAACAAATTCCCCGTTTTCCAGGCCAAGGATAAGGGAGTCGTGTTTCGGAAGGCCTTCACGGTGCCGCTTAAGAACAAGGACACCAACGCTTACAATCCCAATCGACCTCCTCCTACGCTTGGTCTCCGACAAGGAGCTGTCTTCGTCCCCAAGCCCCTACACGACCCCAGTGGAGAATTCGCCATTGTTCTCTATGACCCTACCGTCGACGACAAGCCCAAAATTGCGCCCAAGCCAGACCTCGAAAAACTCAAAGCAGATGCTGCTGTCGAGAAGCTGGACGCGCCGCTGGTTCACAAGAGCTTGGCTGAGATTCTTGGGATCAAGAAGCAGGTGGATGGCGAGCACCCTCGTGTCCCCGTTGTCATCGATCCCAGACTCTCCAAGATTCTTCGTCCCCATCAGGTCGAGGGTGTCAAGTTCATGTACAAATGCGTCACCGGTATGATCGATGACCAGGCAAACGGCTGTATTATGGCCGACGAGATGGGTCTGGGCAAGACTCTTCAGTGCATCTCCTTGCTGTGGACTCTGTTAAAACAGTCCCCGGATGCCGGCAAGCCCACCATTCAAAAGGCCATCGTGGTTTGCCCAGCCAGTTTGGTCAAGAACTGGGCCAACGAGTTGACAAAATGGCTTGGTGCTAATGCCATCAATCCATTCGCCATCGATGGAAAGGCCTCCAAGGAAGAATTGACACGCCAGCTTCGCCAATGGGCGATTGCCAGCGGCAGGGCCGTTACGCGCCCCGTCATTATCGTTTCGTACGAGACGCTACGCCTGAACGTTGAGGAGCTCAAGCATACCAAGATTGGTCTCTTGTTCTGTGACGAGGGTCATCGCTTGAAGAATGGCGACAGCAACACATTCAATGCGCTGAACAGCCTGAACGTATCGAGACGAGTTATCCTTACAGGAACTCCGATCCAGAATGACCTCACTGAATACTTCTCTCTGACGAGCTTTGCAAACCCGGACTTGCTCGGAACACGACTAGAGTTCCGCAAGCGATTCGAACTCCCAATCTTGCGTGGTCGAGACGCGGATGCTTCCGAGGCTGCTCGCAAACGTGGTGATGAGTGCACTGTAGAATTGCTGAGCATTGTCAACAAGTTCTTGATTCGCCGAACCAACGACATTCTCTCGAAATACTTGCCTGTCAAGTATGAGCACGTCGTCTTTTGCAACTTGGCTCCCTTCCAGCTCGATCTTTACAACTACTTCATCACGAGTCCGGATATTCGTGCTCTTCTTCGAGGCAAGGGAAGCCAGCCTTTGAAGGCCATCAATATTCTGAAGAAGCTCTGCAACCATCCCGACTTGTTGAATCTGGCGGAAGACTTGCCAGGCTCCGAGAAGTGCTACCCTTCGGACTATGTCCCCCGAGAGTCCCGAGGCAGGGATCGGGAGGTGAAGTCCTGGTACTCGGGGAAGATGGCGGTTTTGGATCGCATGCTTGCTCGCATTCGTCAAGACACCAATGACAAGATCGTCTTGATCAGCAACTACACTCAAACCCTAGATCTGTTTGAGAGATTGTGCCGGTGTCGGCAGTACGGGTCTCTTCGTCTTGATGGTTCGATGAATGTGAACAAGCGACAGAAGCTCGTCGATCGATTCAACGACCCGAACGGTGACGAATTCGTCTTCCTCCTGAGCAGCAAGGCCGGCGGTTGTGGTATCAACCTCATCGGCGCCAACCGACTTGTCTTGTTCGACCCTGACTGGAATCCCGCAGCCGACCAGCAGGCGCTGGCTCGAGTTTGGCGTGATGGTCAGAAGAAGGATTGTTTTGTCTACCGCTTCATTGCGACCGGAACCATTGAGGAGAAGATCTTCCAGCGTCAGTCTCACAAGCAGAGTCTTTCTTCTTGTGTCGTTGATTCGGCAGAAGATGTCGAGCGGCACTTCTCTCTGGACAGTCTCCGTGAGCTCTTCCAGTATCGACCCAACACCAAGAGTGACACCCACGAGACGTTCAAGTGCAAGCGGTGCAAGCCCGACGGCAGGCAGTATATCAAGGCGCCGGCTATGTTGTATGGTGATACCAGCACCTGGAATCACTTCGTCAATGATGGCATGAAGTCGATCCAGGACTTGTTGCTCAGGCAGGAGGTGGGAGAAGCAGAGGTGTCTGCCGTGTTTCAGTACATTTCTCATTGATTTGTTCAAGAGTGCGATTGCGAAGATTACAGAAGCAAGGCGTTGGTTGTCAGGGGGCTTTGGGGGGCGTTTAGGTATCATTTCTTTGCTAGAGTATTGCTAGAGGCTGAAGAGAAGGTTGTAAGCACCTAGACGGGGTGCCCGGGTGTAGAAGGCTCGAGGGGAGCATTACGAAGAATTAATGAGATTATGACATTTGTTTGTTCCTGTTGGTAGGATAGGTTGAGGCTGGAGGCCAATCCATCAATTAATCACAGTGTGTTTTCTGCAAATACCAGTTATTCGCACTGTTGCAAACTAGGACCCGCTTGAGAACTACACTTTTCCTTCCTCCAACACTACAAACTACATACACGCGCTTTTCAATCTGCGGCCCTTGAACTCTCGCTCACTATTCACATACACCAGTGTGACTTCCATTCTTCTCTCTAAGTCATCCTTTTACTAGGATCTTGAAATACGCCATGTCTGGAAAATCTGACAGCCAGCAAAAGGCAGAGTTCTCAGCCTACTACCTCCAACGGGCGACACAGGAGCTGGCCGAGGACCTGGACAAGGTCCGCAACGCAGAGGACTTTAAGGCTGATTCTGTGCCGTTTTTGGTGCATGCGTTGCAGCAGGGCACGGGACTGTTTTCGGCGGAGGATCAGAAGAGGGTTGTGACGGCCGCGGAGAAGGGGGATGGGAAGGCCTAGGAGGGGAGGAGTTGAGAAGTCTACAACTGTAGCGGTTTTGAGGGATATCAGCGAGCGTTGTCCGCTATTTGGAAGCGAGTGAAGGGTTTTGGTCACGAAGGTGCACGAAGCGTCGACAGGGACAAGGAACACCTCGCCGCGTCTACGCACCATCATCAGTTTCGACCAAGGTCTATGAGAGGTCGGGTTTTCAGGAGTCATGCACCAGCATAAAGATTCGCACATCGACTCATCACGCAGAGGAGAGGAGGAGAGGAGGAGAGGACAACAAAGTGCCAAAGCAACGGATGTTCAATTCGTCAAGGGTATCTCAAAGCAAGCTCGCCGCTGGAACAATGCTACCTACCTACCAACAATGCATCCCCCGATTCTAGTCCGTATTTCTTACTCACTTTCAATGTGTCTCTCCTCTCAGCCAACCATGTGTGGCGCCCGGCGTCGTTCGAAACGCACCGCCCATCCCTTGATGGCCAGGACAATGACCTCCCAGGCCATCAGAAGACCGACTAAGCCCATGGTGACGGTGTACATGAACATGGCGTCTAGTTCATAGTGGATCATTCCTTCGACAGTGTCGGAGCTCTGTCCGTGGTCAGCTTTTAATTCTACCTCTTTCCAGTTGTTAACAACTTACGCTCGCCATGAAGATGATGCCTCCCGCAATCAGGCCAAAGGAAGCAAGCAACTCCGTCGGAGGTCTAGACGGGAGAACCGACTTCGGTGGCTTGAGATAAATGAGCACGTACGTCAGGCCTCTCGCCAAAGACGCTCCGAAGAGGAGGTTTCCCCATTGCTTGTGGACCATGCTCGAGATCATGGTGGATTGGTGGTGGGAGCTCATCATCAGGCCCAGAAGGAGAATGACGAGGGCAGGGATGGGGTTCAGAGAGAACTCGTACGTCTCGGGGGGCTTTCGGTGATCCGCTTCCTCCTCTGAATAGGGGTGTTTCGGCTCCGCGGTCTCGACGGTGGTGTTGAGCAGGTTTCGGATACAGGTCGACTCAATGAGCATGCCACACTGTCGATCGACTCGTCAGCTCATCTACGTCTCGAGACCTAGGATTTTCCTTGAACCTACCAGCCCGCCACCGATGAACAGCACAGTGATGGCCAGATGCTCCAGATCCTGAGCGGACCACGCACCTCCCCAGCCGCCCAGGTGCTCGAGAAAGATATTGGTCGATCCATAGAAGAAGATGAGGGAACTCTCTACAAACTCAGCCGAGGGACGCCACTTTTGCGATGCCGTCTTTGGACGGAGGTTCCATGCCCAGCCTATCTCGCCAAAGCTACCGGACCATCGGCCCAAGGTGAAGATGCCGAGCCAGAAGAAGACGCCTCCCTTGATCCAATGGGCCAAGCCGCTGAAGATGCCTTTTCCTTCCTGCATTGGCGGTGTGAGCAAAGTGCGTCAGGTTGATGAAAAAAAAAAGGGGGGGTACTTACGAAGAAACGGCCAAAGGTGATGATGCCGGTTGCGAGTGCAATAAAGCCGAAGGGGAGGACGATGCGGTCAACCACCTTGTACCCGATATCGAGGTATCTCCATGCCCGCGAATCTGCTACCTTTGAAGCGTAGCGTGCCAATTTTCCCTTGGGTGAGGAATCAGAGAAGGTCATGGCTTTCAAGTCGCCCTCATCATCCTCATCCTCTTTGGTTAGGGTGTCCAGCGGGATGTCGTTCATGCTGTCGAGGGTTGAGACGGAATTGCTTGCCAAGGACGCGGTATTGGGCTCAGTCCCTTGACCACTGTCGTCGGACAAGCGGTAAGGACCAGTGGACTGGTAGTCATTGTCGGGAATTCGGAATCCTCTTTCTCGAAGGGCGTCAGTCGGCACCGGGAGAAAGCCATGGGTCTCTTCTTTGGTCGTGCTCCCCGTTCCCCTCAAAGCCCCAGAAACCCAACCCACGGCACTGATGAGCACCTGCGCCGAGACCACCCAAGTCACAACCCAGCCGATCTTGTGATGTGCATTGTTCGGATAGAGATCCGGGGTCTGGGCGTTGTAGATGGTGCCTAGGAGCAGTCCGAAGGCGTTGGTGGCTAGGAATGCGAACTGCAGCGCAAGGGTGTACCGGGACCGGGCGAGAGAAAGCATTACAGCTGCAAGGGGAGGAAGGGTATGCCGTCAGCGGCTTGTGGAAAGCTTCGGTGTGGTTAGGGGGGAGGGGGGGGAGGACTTACCAACTGGGAGGAGGAAGACCCATGAGAAGACCATGAGGATGATGTGGGCGTATATGACACCGACGTGATCGGGGTGGGCGAAGTAGGTGGGAGGGTATTCGGGGGGGTCTTTGGACTTATCGTCGGCGCCGGAGTTCATGTCTCCGTGAGCTTCCCCATGGTCGCCGCCGCCGTGAGCTAGGACGACGGGGAGAAGCCCAAGGATGAGTGCGCTTGCGATGTGCGATAGCATTGGCTTTGTTGTTGCCATCTCTGGGACAGCTCTGTTGTCGTTCTTTTTCTTCTTCGGCACTCTTTTGGTTATACGAGGCAACCCTGTCTAGCGAAGGTGTTTCCGACTCTTTCAAAGACGCAAGATGAAGTTGAATTGGATCAGGAAAGACGAAAGCGACAAAAACCAACCGAGGCGCAAGCCGTATAAGTGACGGCGTTCAAGTATGCACCGCGCCCAAGAAGCTATCACGAGCTCCAGTCACCTCGGCAAAGTAGAGGAGAGTAAGGAGCAAAGGAAAGGAAAACAAACCCGACATCTCGGCACCCGGAGCCGCTGCAGTCTATTCTTATATCCATGGGAACCGGGAACGAGGGACGGGAAGAAGCCATCGAGGCGAGGTACTTCTTTGTTCTCTCAGGTCGGTGAGTGACCAAGCAAGCAAGCCAAGAAGGCGGGCTACTGTACACGATCCGAGGGTTCCGAATTGCTTCAAGATTGTGGTGAGTCGGGATGGATGGGGCCGGTCGGTGGGGAGGGAGTGGTGGGTGGTAGGCGAGGGAGGGAGGGTATCACGGCTGGCTGGTTTCTGAGGACGACATTGATGGATGGGCTGTCAGATTGACTTGGACACGCACACACATGCATACACACACGTACACACACACGCACATACACACGCACATACACACGCACACCTCGGAGAGTTCCCCAAGGCCAAGGGTGCAACTACTGTTACGCAGTCCACGTGGGAGGAGGGGTTCTTGAGACTTGAGATATTGGACGGCACAACCGTTCAACGCCTGGTATGACATCGGGGGTCTCCGCGAGAGATGTCCCTCTTCCGTCTACGACTTGTCACCAACAAGACTTCTTGGCCTTTTCTGGGCAACTGGCGTCATCTTTTCTGACGCCAAGACAGATTTACTTACGTAGCACTTCTCGCATCCAGATACATACATCAAGCCGCCAAGCATACTCCCCCGTCTACCGCGTCCAAACCCGTCTTTTTGTTATTCATCCCATCCTCCATTAACAATCACCAAGTACCTACAAACCTCTATTCCTTTCGGATCCGACCTCGGTGACTCAACTCACGTCATCGCACCCTTCATGTGCCGAGACCCTCCTCCTCCTCCTCCTCCTCCTCCGGGATGTCGGGATCTCCAAAAAGAATAAGATGGATGCAGGGAGATCCACAAACCGCGGGCTACCTACTCGTTGGTTCGCCTTCTCTAGACCCCGAGACTTCCGTCCATTGCAACACAGCGCACGTTTTTTTTTACCCCCCCGAGCTGCCGTGGATACGCAATAAGGCTGAGAGAATGACGTCTTGGGGGTAGGGCTGAACGAAAAAAGAAACAACACGTTTGGGTTCAGAGAGTCCTTTATGTTTGATAACGACGTCTGGACATGAGTGGGCTTGAGATGCAAAGAGAAGAACGAGGAACGAGAAGTTGATGCATCACAACTCATTTCACGTAATCCCGAGACCAGCAATTCTTGGCAAATACGTTAGGCAACGTGCCCCCATCGAGACTCTTCCCTCCTCGTCCAAGTCCCATCACTCATGACTTATTTATCTCCGAGACCCCGATGATGCCTTGTCGACTAACCACCACCACCACCACCACCAAACCCCGTCATTTGACCCACGAGCAATGACCCCAACACCCATCACGACAAAGAATTCAAAGAAGACAGGCCATATGACTCAAGAAAAGGCGGGGGAGGACGGAGCACACCTTGTCACCACGATGCCAAGTTCGGTAGGACAGGGATCTTTGACAAAAGACCCCCAGCATATTCCTAATACGTGTGTCTTTGCAAACAAGTAAGCACGAGGTTTATGACAATTTGGTCTGTCTCCTCAGCACTTCATCCATCCGTGAAGTGCGGCGTATTAGAGTGCTTACATCCATCCCCGTCATGCATCACTGTGGGAGGTTTACACCACATCTGCAGCCAGGTCAAGCCCGGGTTGGCACCACACACACACCGGGATGTTTCCACTGCGTTAAATTAGTGCATCTGGATACCTGTGGTCAGCATTATTAAGCCACGCCCGGTATCCGGAGCATGGACAAGTTCCCACCCCGTTCCGGAGGTCCCGGAGGTCCCGGAGGTCCCGGAGGTCCGGCAAAGTGGAACCCCCGCTAGTGGGACCTCCCCTCGGGAATAGTACTCGACTTGGGATCATCCGGATATTAAAATATTAATAAATACCTAGAGGTATCGCTCAAGAACTGTACTGATCATGTAATAATCAAATGTTGATTGATAGATATACTACTTCGTATCGACTCAAAGTGTGGGCTACCTGGTAACCACGGTACAGGATGGAAACTCCCCTCCTCTCATCTAGACCCCGTACACATCTCCCTGATGGACATTCGACTTTTTACGTCCAAAAGTGTCACCGTACTGATGTCCGATTCTCCCAATCGGTGCCCGTCCAGAGTTGAATCCGGCCTTGATGTAATCACCTTGGTGAAGCACGCTGTCTTCCACCTCCGTCTTCCCCCACCGATGCCCGCTGCCCCGAGTCGCAATCGCCTCCCGGACAGCCTCCTCGAGGAAACTGTCGTGGTTCGCGTGGGACGCCTCGCGCAGCAACTCCAACGTCGCGCCCGACTGCCCGTCTCGGATCTCGACCCGGCACAGCTGACGCTGATAGTCCCTGCTCGGCGGGTACAGGGACTCTAGGATGCTCAGGTTACCGGCAACGCTCTCCAGGAGCTGGTCAAGGTGTTTCTTCTCGTAAACGACCCACGCGCCGTTGCCCACGCTCGGGAGCCTCCTGGTGCGGTCATCCACGATCGTCTGGATGCTCTCTCGCAGGCCACGGGCTGCATTGTCCATGTCGCCCAAACCAAAAACACGGCCGTCCTTCTCCGACGGGTAGAGATCACGATACTTTCGTGACTTACCCTCCACCTCCCGGACGTCCTGGAGGATGGAACCCAGGATCTGGTGCGATTTCCGCTCAGTGCCGGGGGGGACTTCCACCACTCGCTGTAGGCCCGTGTATGGGTCGGGCAGCATGCCAGAAGAGATGCCCCATCTGGTGATCTGAAGGTTGAGCGCATCCACGCGTGCCTGTGACTTGCGAAAGTCTTTGCCGAAGCGATGACCAAGCTGGACATACTCGAAGCAGTGCACGATGGAGCTGAAGGCCCCCTGGATGGGACCCACGGGTGGAACTGCAGTCACAGCGAGTTCCTGGCCTGCCATGATGTTGGTGTTGTTGTTGGTGTTGTCAAGGGAGTAGATTGTCAAGGGAGTTGGTGCGAGTATTCTCGTCCTGTTGTTGTTGGTGCTGTTGGTGCCGTTGCAGCTGGTGTCGTTTCTGCCCGTTGTTGTCTGCTGTTGCTGCTGTTTTTCAACTGGAATGTCAAAGGGAAAGGTGCGAGGGGCGGGTGATATGAGGGAATCGGGCTGCGTTTCGCGGGGAACTTGGGCTCACCAATAATCGCACCTCAAAGGCATAGGTGTGTGGTTCCGGGGGTACCAACCGATACCCATCTTGGGAACTTGGCTGTCCGATGAAAAGGGGATCGCCCTGATTCGTTGTGGCCTGCAAAGTTATGTGGCTTGCCTGTTGGGTGTGTTCACTCACATCCCTACATTCTAGGGCTGACGCTCTTGCTGCACCTCCGAGTCACTATGTCTCAGACGAGATGATTTGTCTGATAATTCCGGTACGTCACTCTCACGGCAGTTGCAGCAATCCAGGTAGCTGGCAACGGACTAAGCGTTGTGTCCCAGTTCCGCAAGCTGTCGTGGGGGAGCCTCCTCATTATCAGTTTTGACCATAATAAAGACGGCGGCAAGGGTCGAGATGCAGCAGCAAGAATCCATCACATACAGAACAGCGAGTTAAACGCCGCCACCACAGCCCTCCAATGGCAGCCGCGCAGACGCAATATCCTCATGATAGACGTGACACTCCAAAACGTCTTCGAGAGAAGCGCTGAAAACACGTCCGAATTTCTTCAAGGCCAAGCGAGCCAAACGCTGCAACGATTGCGGGAAGAAGGTATCCGCGATACATATGTGATACTTCGGGAGATCGCCCTCAACTTAGCGTCCGACTGCAAGCATGTCTTGCCAGAACTCTGTGGCGTTCGGGGTATCATCGTCCAGAAACCCGGTTCATGGTCGCGATCACAAGGGTCGACATATTCATCACAGACATCCGTCCTCTGAAAGCTAAGGAGTAGGTTCCCGGACTCTGTTGGGGACGAGCCACAACTTCACCGACATGGACACCGAATTTCGATCGACCAATCCGAGAATTCATCTCCAAGTCTGTTTCGCACTCGTGCGCCTTTGTGTTCGTTTTTTCATCGGTTGAGGAGAAGGAGGAGGAGGAGGACATGCTTGTTGAGAGAACCACGGCATAATACGTATGCGTCTCCCTATGCAAGCCGCCCTTGGCTCACCTTTCTTTTTTTTTTCTCAAGTCGCAAGGATCGGTCGATCAGATGAGGAGACGAACCAACACATCTCAGTCGATCTGGACAGGGGGCTCCCGGCTACAAACAAACGATCAGGTCAGGAAACTCGGGAAAATCGAGTACTTACAATAGTTATTTGTAACGTCCCCCTGGTATAGATTTCCTCCGTGACTGGTTGTGGTCTCGTAGTGATGACCCTCGAATCTGGGGATGCCGTTGGATGGCATCTCACAGCGTTCGCAGGTCAAGCCCGCGACCTCAAAGAGGGAAGAGAAAAGATATCGGCGCTTAGGCAATTGGACGTGATACAGTCAACGTCCAATAAGGTGTAAGGTGATGGGTTCCCCGACATGCATATCTTGGCATTCAGGCTGTGGATGTGGATGGAAATAGAAAAGTGAAGATGGGTCTAGATGGGCAATCAATGGGGGTCAACTTGGGACGGTGCGATATTTTCATAATGCACGTTTGCCGCACAGTACGTACGCTCCGTCCCCATTCCATCCTTCCTTCCTTTCCATCCCTGATTAACTTCTTTGTTCAAGGAAGGTACCTACCTTGGGCATTGGGCAAGGGCAGACAGAGGCAGGTACCTCAGGTTCCCACCCTCAATACCAGTTGTACCTAGATACCTAGGTACTTAAGGTAGTCAAAGGGATGGTCTCTTCTCTCCCCCCAACCTCCACCTATCCCCCTCCCTTGATACCCAACCCTCACCCTCCAGCTTCGCCAGGATCTGCAACACGCCACCACATGCTGCTGGGTACAGGCTCTCCGGTACGTCCTTGTAAATGACCCTCACCAACTCCATTGCCGTCCACGCCGGGGCCTGTGTCTCACCCGCCGACTGTGCATCGCTCCCCGACTGTGCATCACCTCCACTATCCCCCTTCTGGAGGCCAAGAGTCCTCACAACCTGGTCCTCTCGCTGCCGTCTGTGTGTGATGTACTCGGCAATCTTAGCCGGTCCGTCCTCTATCACAGGTCCATGGCCCGGGTAGGCCCGGCCCTTGAAGAGCGGCTTCATCTCCTGGAGGCTTCGAAGGTAGGTGGCCATGTCCTCAAACACAGCTGTGCCCTGTCCCAGAACGTTGTCCGCCGTGAACATGGCATCCTCCTCCTCCAGCACAAAGACCATATGGTCCGTCGTATGCCCGGGCGTATATTTCGCCGTCAAGCTGGCCCCTTCGACGCAAAATCGCTGGTCGTGCGTGATATCCAGTTGTCCTTCCTCTGGTTCGTGCTTGTAGACGCGAGTCTGTGGCGACAAGCCGAGCAGATCCTTGATGCCACCCGTGTGGTCCCGGTGCCAATGGGTAATGAGAGCAGCGTCGATGGTCGCGCCCTCGCGCTCGAGGGTGGCTCGGACAGAGGCGATCCAGGCGTTGCGGCCCTCACCCGTGTCGATAAGGAGGCGACGGCGACCGGTTCCGAGCAGGTAGGTATTTGTGCCCTGGAGAGTGAACTTTCCGGGATTGCCGCCCAGGATACGGATGCAGGCCGGGCTGAGGCGCTCAACAGCAGGGAGGGCGATGAGTTGTGTTGCCATGGCGGACTGTATTTTCTGCTGGGACAAGTATTGAAATGCCGGCGCCGAGAATTGATATGGAAGCTTGAATCCGGAGGAATTCCGGGGGTCAATCGGGGATATGGGGTTGATTCGGATCCGGGGTCCGGGGTCCGGGTCGGAGCCGGAGAGTCCGGGGGTGTTCTGTGGGGAAGGGGAACGGAGGGGGAGAGTGTGTGGATGCACGGGTGCATCGACAGCGGGTGATTAATTAGGTAGGTCAATGGTTGAGTAGGTAGGTATCATAGGTGGTGGTCTAGCCAGGTATCGATGGGGGTTGAAGAAGGGGAGTAGGGCATGTATTTAGCTTGGGTAATGCACTCCGCTGTCGTCATATCGGGGGTTTTACACGCCGTCCCTCGGCAAGTTTGAAGTGTCAAGAGCGAACGAAGACGGGAAAAGTCTGGAAAGCCTCGGCCCAAGAAACGGAGGTTGTTTGAAGATCAGAGGGCGGGCTGCCCGTGGCTCGCTGGAAGGTAGGTATAGAATTAGGGTGATCTTCAGGGCCCTTAGGTGGTGGATTAGCCAGTAAGAATCCACTGAAAGCGCTACGACTTTCAAGCGTGATGGACGGCTGCATTGCGGCTGAGGGAGGGGTCCACGGGCACCTGCTTAGGGGACGTTGGACGCTGTAATACAGGTCCATACAACAACCAAGGTTACCTTAGTAGGTAGGCCCCAGGTACATTCTCCACTTGCTCAGAGTTGCTCCATGAAGAAGACAGTTTTCAATAATTCAAAAAGCAATCAGTTTCTAGATCAACTAGAATTAATATTCATATATATAAATTCAATTGTCCAGTACTGATAAAAATTATCCTCTGTCATAGATAGCCCTCCCTCTCTCCTTGTCATGATTCTCATGGAAGGAAAGTACCTACCCCATACTTTTTTTTTCTTATCTTATCGCACATGCCAATTTAAGCTCCCATGGTACGTACCCCCTCACCCATCACCTCTCTCCCTCCCAGACAATGCCTCCTCCTCCTCCGTCTCCCCCAAAAATCCCCATTTCCATCATCCTGCTTCATCCAGTTCAATTCAGAAAAAGCCACCCCAGCTCAACCTGGCTTGCGCTGAGTGGGATTATTTTTGCTCTTCGCTCCCTCTTCACCTCAACCGCCTTATCGATTCTTCTCGTGATACTAATTTTCTCGTTTATTATTATTTTCCCTGCTAATTGGTGAAGAACGAGAGAGAGAGAGAGAGACCCTTTCCCCGTCCGACCTTTGGCATCTCAGCGACGGTTGGTCTTCTTCAAAACCACTACGGAGGTACTAGCCTTGCATATCACAAGCCTCGCCCACGCAAATCCCATTCACCATACTTGACGAGGATTACTCGACGGCCACTGTCTACCACTCCCAATACCACAACCTTGCCATTCGTCTCTCACCATCATCCTATCCGTCTCTATCGAATCTGTAATCCGCCCGAATCCTCTTGTCTAGGCTCCCGTTCCTCCACACCAAATTTCTTGGAGACGCCGCCTCTCTTCCTCTCCCGCCCCCAGGACGGCTCCCATCCCAACATCACCAGACCTTTAGACCCGACTCGACTCACTCCTCCACAATGTCTGCTCGACCAGCGACTCCGGCGTCTCCAAAGAACGCCAGGGTCAAATCCCCAGTGCCCGGGTCCCCAATGTTCGGCTGTGGTACGATACCTCATTGTCGCAGCTCCAAGCCGTCATCTCTCTTTCTCTCTAACAGACCTACACAGAGCACGTACAACTCCTTCTAAGTCAAGGACAAGAGGTGCTGAATAGCACAATCACCCACTACAAACTCATCCTCCGCACTATCTTCGACTCGACTCCGATCGTTCCCCAGACCTCGGTCAATCCAGAAGGCCGACCCATGACATCCCTCATCTCCAACTACCTCTGCCTACAATGTCCCACGACCGTTTCCGAAGAAGACCGACTAAAACATGGCACTAAGAAACAACACCGCTTTTGTGCGTATATACTTTGTATATTCTATGCCTTCGTTTGCCTGGCTAACTCCATGCAGACGTCGACTCGAGAAACGGGGTGCTATACTGTCAGATATGCGACGACTACGTATGGGACCCTACATTAGAAGAGCTTCGAGTTCGCAAGATGGGAACAGGGTCCTTCTCCGGTAAGATACACGACCGTGCCGCATCGCAAGCTATACCACCACAGACGCTGACTCGTCACTCGATTCAACAGGCCGCAAGAGGAAACAGGACGAGCTCTTCGCAGACCCCGTCAAAGACGACCCTCGCTACATCACCACCAACACCACCAGCGCTTCGTGTCGCGCAAACGGCCTGCGTGGCATCTACAACGCCGGCGCCACTTGCTATCAGAACGTCGTCCTCCAGAGCTTCCTCCACAACCCCCTTCTCCGTAATTTCTACCTCAGCGACGGTCACCAGAACTGTGAGGTTCAACATTGCCTGAGCTGTGCCATGGACGACATGTTCCAAGATTTCTATTCGCTCGAGAATACTAACGGTTACACCGCCGCGAATATCTTGTCGGGCTTTTGGATATCGGAGAAGAAGGCCTTTGAGAACCTCGTCACCACCAAGGAGCAGGACGCCCACGAGTTCTTTCAGTTTATAGCCGAGGAGCTCCACGAGCGCAACGGCGATGGCAAAAAGCCCGAGACGGGCAGCGAGCACAGCTGCAACTGTATCGTTCACCAGACCTTTTACGGCAAGATGCAGACGTCGACGGTTTGCCAGAACTGCTCCGGCGCGAGCAACTCTGTCCAGTCATTTCTAGATCTGAGCCTGGGTCTAGAGAATCTCGCTCAGAAGCGAACCAAGAAGACGGGCCAAAAGAAGCCCGTCCTCACGTTGCAGGACTGTCTCGACGAGGAATACATCAAGTATGACAAGTGCGAGTATCGATGCAACCACTGCAACTCGACTCAGCAGGCCCGAAGACACACTAGCATTAAGCGGCTACCAAACGTCCTCTCAATACAGCTCAAGGTGAGTTTTGTCACCGCTTTTTTTTCTTTGGCATCTAGCCCAGCAGCGAGACAATAGAGAAGAAGGCCTTGACATGAATGCTGACCGTATTCCCCCAGCGCTTCGAGTATAGGCAGGGAAGACACGACCGGGCGGCCTCGAAAATCGATCATGAAGTGCGATTTCCGCTCCAGCTCAACATGTTTCCGTACACGAATCGCGTCCGTAAGGGAGACAATCGTGAAAGCCTGGAGTTGGAGAGGTCCTGTACCTACGATCTCTTGAGCGTCGTGGTCCATGTTGGCGAGCTAGACACTGGCCACTATGTATCATACTGCCGTGTTGGAGATCAG
The DNA here is from genome assembly GCA_013623725.1 of Fusarium robinianum. NCBI lineage: Eukaryota > Fungi > Ascomycota > Sordariomycetes > Hypocreales > Nectriaceae > Fusarium > Fusarium robinianum. Next base: position 957 of record JABFFI010000271.1, on the reverse strand, counting down.
GTGAGACCAACCATAAAAACAAGATGCTTAGCTGCTTTTCGAGTTAGTCACTGACAAACGCGCTTCAGTGGTTCAAATTCAACGATCACAAGGTAGAGCTCGCGGCCTTGTCTGAGGTGCTAGCCGCCCAAGCCTACCTCCTCTTTTACATTATCCGATCTCTCGCATAACAACCCCCCGATTTTGGGTCGCGAGGGTGGACGGACGGCATTACAGGAGTCACGGTGTGGAGGGGGTTGGCTGGAGTTGGCTAAAGAAAGGGGTTTGCCTGACAACGGGCCGGCGTCCACGAACATGCGTTGATACTGGCTGGATAAAGCCAAAGTAATCAACAGAGTGGAAGAGAAAGGGGATGGGGAAGGATGCATTGGTCGGCGCGTGAATTTAGAAGTCTCGCTCTCTCCGGTAGGGAGAACAGAAGAACCAGGACTACTGCTGTATGGGAATGCCCTCTGCTAGGACTGGGGTCAAGAAGGTCTAGAACCTAGGCCTCTGAGTATCCATAGAAACAGGTTTGGTCTTCAATGACAACACAGGCCACTCGGTGCATTTACTCGGCATCAGGCTGGACTGGACTGCCTTGCTCTCATCCACTTACAAACTCACTTCCCCCCCTCCGACTCACACATCTTCATCTTCATCCCGCCAGTCCCAGTTGGGACACTCAAAGTTGGCATAGCAATAATACTCATTGCTCAGGCGGCCATCGTGGGCAGGCTCAAACGTAGTGGTGTAGACCCCGACAGAACGATACAGCTTATTGACGATCTCAGACATTCTCTCGCCCGTGCAGACAATGACACGGGGAGGTGCGGACGTAGCAGGTTTGAGCAGCCAGCGGGTGGTGAGGGCGACTGGTGAAGAATGTCATATCAGCAAAGGAGAGGAGGGCGAGGGTGGTTACGTGTTGTTGAGGTGAAGACGTGGAGTGGATTGGGAGGCAAGGAAGGGGAGAGG
>JABFFI010000270.1:0-30562 GCA_013623725.1 Fusarium robinianum | reverse complement strand
GGTGGGTACGCGCCGTTGGACAGTGTCGCCTGCATGTCGACAGCGATGAGGTCGCCGTCAAGCCATCTCGACTCTGCTTTAGTCCCACGCCGTACTTGACCACTGTCCGAAAATTCAAACGTGAGGGCGTGCGGGTTGAGGTCGGAGCAGACGGGCCACACCACCATGACGGCGATGACTGGAAGTGCATCACTCTCGGGCATGGGATTCTTACGTTCTCTTTCACCGAGGATACATCCTATATCTCTGTACAAGATAAAATAGAGCAGAAGTAGCGTTGTATATCCTTCTCCATGCATTCAAAATAGCTCAGCCCATGCAATCCCCCCTACAACTCTTCGCTTCTTAACTCGATGCAACTAGGTTGAGGTCGATCTTCTTGCAGCTACTGAAATTGATGAACTTAGTAGTACATAGCTCCCATCCTGATATCAAACAAGACCGTGGTTATGAAATAGACGTCTATGTGTTCAAAGATTGCCCCTTTCGAACAGAAAGAGATTGAGACCATCCTGTGGGGACGAGCTATTTTGGTTCGTCGCATATCTTGAAAGATGTAAATTATTCATCTCAATTTGAATATCTGCATGTCGCCTAGATTTCCGTACGACTTAACCTTCGATCTGCACCCTACATAGCAGACATCTCGATAATTTCCACGCCCCTCACCCCTTAGCGGTTTGACCGTGCATCCTCTTCCTCATCATCATCATCATCATCATCACCCTCCTCTTCCTCGTCGTCTCCATCATCATAGTCAACGTTAATACCGATCGATTCCAACATATCAACCGATCCCCGACTTTCCTCGGTTGCAAGAAACTCATTCATAACCTTCGCGGCAACCTTCAGGGGAGTGAAATCATCATAGACACCCGACGCCATCAAGATCATCCCAGCAACCAAGGGCAGCATGGACTCCTGGTCTAGTAATGTCGTCCCGAAGATTTCGCTGAGCAACGGACGGCAGGCTTCCCTTATGGCCCTGAGCAAACTCGTGCCGGATCGGTGCAGCTGGTAGTACGGGAAGGTCATTCTGACCACTTCGGCGTCGAACAACAAGGCCGTAGTCTTCACCAGCTGCTCAGGGGCACCCCGTTTCAGGCCTTCTTCCCTTTGATTCTGGTGCTCCCGAAACCTCTTCCTCTTGCTGGACTGTAGCGGATTGTCATCGTCTGCCATGACCATTACTTTGACCGCATCATCAGAGCCGATCCCGGTGCGCTCTATAACTTTCTCGACCTCTGCGGCAGTCCGATCCTCCCTTGATTTCGATCCCGCAACAGCCCATCGAAACAGGCTCGATACGGGAGGACTGTCAGGTGTATCTTGTCTCGGCTTGAGAACGGCACCGGCGCCGCCCTTGAGGGACTCCTCCGTGTAGCCCAAGAAAACGCTGAGCTTTTTGTGGTAATCGATTGCGGTGCTCGGGCGCTCGCCTCCCTCCCAAATGTTCCCATCCCCAAGAGCAGCCAACGCCACATCCATGTCTAGCCAGGAGAAATCCAAAAGCCCCTCAGTCATGAGTGCGTTGTACAGATGGGCGCAAGTGGCGACTGAACCCCAAGAATTGATGATCGCACGTTCCTTCGAGGCCATGGAGGCTCGGAAGTAGTGAAGAAGCATCCCAGCAACGACCGGGTTGTACTTTAGCAGACGATGGGCCTCGACGTTGGTGGGCCGCACCTTGTCAAAGAGGTCCGAATAGACCTTGCGGACGGGGTCGCCGTCCATCCATTCCAGCACGGACATGAACGTTTCCAGATCTTCACGCTTGCCTTCTGCAATTTTGGGGTTTTCGTGGAACTTGAGGTGGCGACCAACGTTGTTATACATAAGTCGCATTTCGTTTAGCAATCTCGAAGCGCCATCCCTAACCGAGCCTCTCACTGAATGGTTAATGTCCAGGAAGATCTGAAGATTGAAGGCCAGAGAGAATTCGAACTTTGACGTGTTGGTCAACACCTCCACGCCGCGGCCGAACTCGCCGCAGGCCATGTAGCCTGGAATAAAATCGTTCGTAAACACCAGGTCCACGATAAGGCCCGAGATGAGATCTAGGTCCTCCTCAAACTTATCCTTGCCCGACATAGACGTCCGGTCAACGTCAGGGTCATATTCCCCATAAATTCCCGCCTCGCTCATCGGGAAGCTTTTCCCATTACTTGAAATACCTTGCTCACGCGAAGCTAGGGCACCACCCTGGATGACGCGCAAGATCCGGGCCGCGGGAAAGTATACGACATCCGCAAGGTCGTAGAAATCGTAATTGAAATTGTCCTCACTCTCGGTGAAGAGCTCATCCTCTCCATGCCCGTCTTTCCGGAAACACATGACGGAGTAGAGGGAGACAACTCGGAAGGGGTCCCCCTCTAGACCGTTCAAGAGCGGATCGACATCCTCAATCAGACCGCGGGCGAGAGTGAGGGCTGTGTTGGTGGCGTGGGCGGATGTAGCGAGGTCCAACGTTCCATCAAAGTGATTGGACCAAATCCAAGCGATCCGGGATCGAAGTTTGCTGAGATCGTTGATGAGCACGGCATAGGCGAATAGGATCTCCGTTATGGAGGTCCGTGGCTCAGCCTCGTAGACAACGGTGTCGTCGTCCTGTGGCTTTGGTCTCTCCGCAGATGAGTCGAGCACAGCTTGAAGGTAGGCTTGAACAATGTGATCAATGGGAATGGGGGGCGAAAATCTATTTTCAGAATCATCCCCGGGATCAGGAACTTCCTGAGCTGTCTCGGCGGTCGCTATCGTCATATCGGGACAGAGGACGTCTCGCACAGCCTCTAGGATGCCAAGGAAGGAAAACTCCCCATCATCCCTCCAAGCCCCCGGTCCACGGTAGGGGTGTAACTCCTTGGCAATGCCAGACCGGAGAGCGAGGGCCCGTTGGAAGGTGGTGACGAAGCTATCCGGCACTGAGATCTCGGGCTCGCGAGCTTCCGCGATGAAGCGAGCGAGGGGAAGAAAGTCCTGGACGGCGACGATGCGCTTGGGCTTGGGGTTGGAACATGCCGGGCAGCTTTCCTCCTCAGAGCCCACGGTAGCGATGACGAACCCGGGATTAGAACATTCCGTGCAGCTCTTCTGTTCTTCCTCAGACTTGGGCGGCGACAGGGCACCCCACGATTCTGGGGCGAGTCGGTCAGCTGGATACCCGTGGGCTTTGGCGGTAGATGTCAGCCATGACGCCAACGAGTCGATGTCTCTGGTGAACTCCCGCCAGGTGCTGGTGAGATCTTGTGGAATCATGTTGCCATATGAATATTGCTAATGATGAAGAGAGAGACGAAGAGAGAGATGAAGGAAGTGGTGACGGGAGAGATGAATAGCGACGAGGAAACACTTTGGCAAGTTAGATAGAGATATATGTCATCCTCCCCGCCTAGTAACGTGCGGATAAATGAAAGAATCGAGAAAGTGGTGCCAGAAAATTACCGAAGGCCTCCAAAGCAGCGGCCGATATATCCCAATCGAGTTAGGCCAAAACACGTGACAACTATTTGCGAGGATGAGGTTAGGAAGGCAGGTAGGTAAGCTCATGAGTCAGACCAACGACCAACACGTTATTTCCCGCGCGGTAATCCCATCCATTTACTATTATACGACACACACGGAAGAGACTGCATGTTCATGGATCCAATGGCGTGAGAACGGTTATTAGGGACTGAACGTCATCCTGAAATACTAGTTGTAGGCATCTGCAATTTGACAAAAATGCTCCTCCATCCTTTGAAAGTTGAATGCCGGTAACCAATATAACAGACGAGGTACGGAATGAATGTGTTGATAGATAGATAACTGCAGTTTTCAAAACTGCGCATGCATGTGGTCCTTACACATGTCCCTGTATCGTATGAGTAGCCCCCAGTTCTCTGTATTCTTGTGGAGGCGAAGATGTAAAGTGCGTAGTGACTCTGCCAGTGCTTCCTGTATCAGTCCTACGCCGCGTTTGGCCCTCGTCGGGAGACGGCTGCTGTAGCACTGTCTCGGATATTCTGCCTTGTCCACTACTGGTCTCCTCGGACGTGATCTTCAACCGCTTAGGCGCTGGTTCCCGATGTTTGTCCATGGGATCGACCAGTGGTGTCCCGGAAACCGTACCAGTGCTCCCCGTGTCAGTCCTTCGGCAGGGCAGTATCTCATCCTCGGTTTGTTGCCGCGACGGTGCCTTGGGAGTTTTGCTCCGTCCACCACTATTCTCCTCCGACAGGTCCTGTCGCTGCTTTTTCCAGCCCTCAAGGGCCATGGCCAGGCCCTTGTCGACATGCTGTGTCAGGTCTCCATCATTTTGTTGCCCATCGACACAAGTTCGGTGCTTCTTCAGCTCCTCCATGATGATAGCTGCGGCCTGACGCGCAATAAACTCCTGTAGGCTCTCGGCGTCCTCGGAGAGCTCGTTATCAAGATACGCAGACTTGGGCTTGGGGACACCGGGGAAGAGAATTTCGAATATGTAAAACCACTGATCACTTTCATCCTTCAGCTGGCGTCCCGACCGCGCCCGAAGTTTCCGTACTTGCTCCTGAGTAGCCCCATCGGGTGGGATATACTCCCGTCTTTCGCATCGCTGTTCCCGGCTGTGTGCTCTCAAGGCAACCTCGTTCGGCATAATCTCCAAGCAGATGTCGCAGTGCATGGGTTGCATATGAGAACGGAAAATATGTTGTTTGACATAACTATTTCTCTTGAGCACGTGGGCGTGGCAGCGGCGATAGCGGACGGGATTGTATTTGTAAAATGGGCAGGCGAGACGGCCGCGTTCGTCATGGTCTCTTTTCGAGTGCCTTGGTCGGGATGAATCGTGATGATCGGGATCATCATCCTCCGGCTCGCCATGGCTTCGCTTACCCTGGCCGACCCGGGGGCGGTCGATGCCAGTGGTCCCGCAGGTCATTGCTGGGGCTGTCTGTTCCCCTGTAGATGTCGGGTTGCCATTGCCTTCGTTATGGCCATCTGCATCGTCGTCGCCGTCTCCATGGCCACTTGCATCGTCGTCACATGGTTCATGTTCTAACTCCAACGACTCCTCGTCGATCACTCCCGACTCAAGAGCCAAAGAGGGGGGATCCTCGAGATGAAATCCTAGATGAAACTCATTCTCGGGACTGGGGCTCAAGGCCTCGCTCATACCAACAGCCTCATCCGAGTCTGGTGAAGAAACATCCGTTGGGGGCGATGAGCCTCCGGACGATGCCGACATGGCCGGTGAGATTGTTGAGACTGGTGAAGATATATTGGGATTTGGAGCATGTCCATAGTCCATCCACAAGGAGAGATGATCTGTGTTGGATAGGGTCAAGTCGCGTGTTCCAGGTCCGTTGGCCGCGTCGGCGGATATGGCATCAGGGGGGCCACTGTTGGAGCGAGCACCTCTAAGAGACAAGTCGCAAGTGGCCATCCCAGGTCCATTAGCTGTTCGTGCCGATCTAGACACAGAGGGGCCACTAGTAGAACTCATTGTCTCCTCGGATCGGTTGAGGGAAGGGACTGTTGAAGTCGCCGAAGGGAAATCTGTCGCCGGGTGAAAAATTCGGCGTCGACCGTTTTGGTCACGGTCAAAGGCCCAGTCGCTTATTTCCTGTGGCGAGTCTATGCTGGGCGGCTGCTTGGGCGAATCTGGCCCGTTCATAGAAGACAGTTCGGCATACAGAGATGAAGACAACTCGATGTCCTCAGATGAGCTGCGGACTGACCAGCTTCCAACTTCCGCAAAGTTGTCCCTACCCATTGTGTCTATGACGAAGGGGGAGTCTGGGCTTATTACACCGTGAAAGTAGGCTGGGAGGTAACCGCTAGGGTTATAAAAGGCCGGGAGGCTGTATTTATTGTGATGCCTTGTCAGTCGTCAGAGGAGTCTGCTGCCTCGTGGGTTTGCCTCGTCGCGGGTCGCCCTCGTAATGGCAGCGTCAAGTCAGCTTGTTTTTTTGTTTTGTTTTGTTTCTTCTTTTTGCTCTGAGAGGGCTGTAGACTCCAACAGTAGGTTCCTTCAGCTACTTTGCTCCACCAAGGCCAGCTGGTGAACGACAGAGTTATGGCTGATCAAGTTGAATTTGATGGAGGCGTGGAAAAGGTTGTGTTGAGATTTGTCGTTCCTCCAAAGAGCGGGACTGAGGCAAGACAGGCACATGGATACGTAGCCTCGCTCATCACAGGGGTACGGTGGTACCTGAGGGTGACCTTTGCAAAAAGTGTGCTAATGACAATTTGCCTTGCCTCAGAAATTACAAAAGACCGATTAGTGGCCTCGATTTTGAATTCAAATTAGAGCTATAGTTAAAAAAAAAAGAGGAACAAATTAAAGGGGAAGCATCAAGAAGCTATGTGAAGCTTTAATTTATAATCCTCTTATATTGTGGCTATTATGCTATGAGTGCCTCTTTTTGGTCAGTCTTTTATGAGTTGGTTCAGGACCAACTCATCACCAACTCATCCAATGGCACAGCCTGTGTTGCTTTCGTTCAGAGTTGTCAGGTGCGATCGGCAAAGCATCGCAGGAGCGTCGGAGAAATATCGGAAGAGCTAGACCTAATTGAGAGGCTCAGGGAGGACGAGCCAGAACGGAGGAGGGAGAATAGCCTCAAGGAACAACGAAGACAATCACTCGAATACATCACTCGAATACATTACTCGAATACATTACTCGAATACATTACTCGAATACAATCACTCGAATACAATCACCAATTTGACCCATCTGCTCTCTGACAGTGGTAGGTACCTATGTCAGTTTGGTTTTTTGTTTTGGACTCTGGGCATTTGTACCCACTGTTTGCAAAAGTCACCCTCAGGTACCGCCGCCGTACAGGGGCTAACCGAGGCAACATGCAGGACAACGGACATCACAGGTGTGATTTGAGACGGCACAATTTTATTGTCCGCGCGCCTCGTTTCTTTCTCGTCCATGTGACTGACGTGGCAGTCTCGAGGCCAATAGGATAGCCCTCCTCCTTCCTATTCCCCACAACAAGTCGGGCGAAGGGGGGCCCTTGTCAGCAATTTGGTAATTTGCGCAAGTTTCTGCCTGGACACACGGTCCCCCTAATTCTGCATCCATCACACTGGCTCCATCTGACTTGCCACATCACCATTCGTCCTTTATCACAATTGTGATTTGATCACAGCTGTGATGAAGTCTTGTCTGCCATCAACTCTGATCTATTGGCTCTTTCTTCACAACAACTCTGCAGACATGACGTTTTGCTTCCAATATGGCGCTGCACTGCCCAAGTATCTCGCTCACCGAGGTTTCAATCAGTCCCAAATGGATACGACAGACACGCATAAAGATGCCGGCTTGTCCTGGCCTGTCGTCGTCATGGCCCTGACTCCTGAGTCCTACAGTTGATAAACTACCACGGCCATCAGTTCCTCCCCCCTTTGCCCACCTTCTAGAAATCAACTGCCAAACTTTCATCACATCTTCTCTTCAAGAGTCAGCTTCACCTCTCCAAGACCCTTGGCACAAAGTCATCCAAAGACTAGACCTCATCCTAACCCCTCTTCGACCCTACCTCTCCCCGACTCCAACCATGTCTCCCGAACCCGCCTCCCACGCTTCTGGTCAGACCAGCAAGTCGCCTGCAAAGGCTACTACCTCGAATTCCTCTCCCGCAGCTGCTTCCAGTCAGCCAACTACCGTCGCTAGTCAGGCTAGCAAGTCTCCCCCAAAGGCTACCACCTCACCTTCCTCTCCCGCAGCCGCTGGTCAGGCCAGCAAGTCGCCCTCAAAGGCTGCCACCTCGTCTTCCTCTCTTCTAGCCCTTTCCAGTCAGACAACAACCGCAGCTGGCCCTGCTATATCTCATGCATCTACCCTCTCACTGGCCGGAAGCTTTGCAGCGTCGTAAGTGCCTCCAGGCGAGACGCACGTCAAGAGTCAATCGCACTGACGTTGATCAAGGGCACAAGGACACGACGCCGCAAGCCACTCGAACCCATATGGCCTCAGCAGATGGCTTGCAGATCCCAATGGTCCTGTCAATGAACGCTTGGTTAATGTATGGGTATCTGTTGCACAGGGACACCAGGAGACAAAGAAATAACTCCAACGGTCCAGGAGTTTCAAGATTGTTGGTGGAAATGGCTCGGCTTGGAAGTTTACAGAGATCACATTTGGGTATATGAAATTGCATGTCTTTGAGCTCGGTATGTAACATAGTATCGGCCCTGCGAGCTTTGATGGTGGGAGAAGCAACCTCCATCACAAAACGGCGGCTTCATTTGGGCATGTTCATAGGAATGCGTTGTCGCACTGTTTTGCTCTTTCTTTTCTTTTTTAAATAAACGACATGATAAATGTGTAGAATTGAATCAATAAGAAGAGACGTATATCAAACATGAACACCATGTTGAGAGACCACAATATACATCGTTAGTAACACTCTCCGTTAATCACCCCTTCCCCCTCCCCAGTCACTACGAACACTATCATCGAAAGTAGGCAAGGAAACTCGTTGGGTGCTAGACACCCATGGTCCATTGACATGTCACCATGTGATCAGAGCACAAGTTCTGAGCCCATTGCTCGGGAGAGCCGGGTTGAGGTATAGGACGGTTGACTATCAATAACTCGGCATTGCAGAACATGATTCCTCTGTTCTACGGATATCTTCACTTCAATCGTCAGTTCACTTCATACGTCGATGCCAAACTGCTGCCAGGAACACAACGACAACCCCCCGAAGGGTGCAATCCAACTGCCGACTCTATAATTTGCAGTCGTTACTCTGTTTACAGATGCCCAGGGTGCCCGCTGAATGTGATTCCAATGTCTTGCCCCAAGCCATCAAGAAGTTACTGTGCGAACTGCAGCAATGGCTGCTTGAGCAATGCGTCGATCGTCATCAAAGGACAGGGTGGAAGCGACGTTGTCGAAACCCGTCCAGATAGTATCAAAATCCTCGTTCTCCTGCTGTGTTCCCTCTTCCCGAGCAATGGTGGAATCTGCCACTGCAACATACCAGAAGATAATCTTGAGGGTTTCTTGTGATGTGGTTCGCTGGGTCATGGCGATTGGTTCGGTGACAGTTTTCGGGAAATCCTTGACCTTTTCCGTCGATGAAGGTAGTGTTGCCAGGGTGTGAATGTTCACAGGGAGTAGGTTAACATGGATTCCCGTCTCCTCAAAGGTTTCTCGCCTCGCCGTTTCTTCGAGGGTTTCACCGAGGTCTTTGTGTCCCTTAGGAAGCATATATTCGCCCCTTCTTTGACATCGAATAAGGAGCACCTTTGATCTCTGGAGATCCACAGACACGGTGCCACAACTAATTGCGAACTGGTCCGAGAAGAAGAGGCGCTTCTCCATGGAGGACATTCTGACATCGCAAAGAATATCAGTGGCTTGCTCGGCCAGAGCTTCTCCTGACTCACCTATGACTCTCCGCCAGGTTAGGGTAATGTGCGGCGGAAACACGGCTCAAGTAAGGCAGCAGTTTTAGGTCGTATGAGTGCGCTTTGCTGAGGATATGATATGGAATGCCCGACTGGCGTAGGAAAGGTGTACGATAAAAGGCTGCCGCTAAGCGATAGGAAGAATGCCTTTATTAGGCACGATGCTTTATAATATATTGCTCATAAGCATAAGCTATTATTACGATATCGGACATTACATCGCTACGGGAGTCTCATGGCGACCTCTCACTTTCCCAGGGACCCCAAAACCTCTGCAAAGGCCTTTTCTGTCCCGTCAGAGCGGTAATATATCGCCCACAAGGCGCAAGACATGGCGGGTGGTCTTGAGGCTGGCAAAAATCGTCTTGGGCGTACGCCTTTCGCGAGTGGAGTCGACTTTACGCCCTTCCCTTCTGAAAAGAGACTGAGCTCAAGTCTAGAAAGCCACTTGAGAACCAAACATGATTCTCCCCGCCTTCGAATATTCATTCTGCCACCAAATCCGATTCGTAACGAGTGAGCATTACCTGCCCCGAGGATAGGATGAGTTCTGTTCAAGATGCGACCGCTGTCGTTCAGCAGCAACAATCTTTGGTCTTTTCTACCGTCAAAGTCCCCGAGCTTCAGGATCATCAAGTCTACATCAAGGTCGATTTTGCCGCCTTCAATCCTACAGATCGTATGACCTCTTACTGGCCCCTTTGAAAGCTCGCAGAGTTGATGCTCACTTCCATCGGCGTAGGGCTCGCTTTCGATCTTCACGCATTTGGAGATGATGCTGTTCTGGGTTGCGAGTTCGTCGGCACTGTAGCACAAGCTCATTCCAGCGTCACCAAGCTGGCTGTTGGTGACCGCATAGCTGCGCTTGTCTGGGGCGGTACGACGCCAACAGGTCTCCTGCCACAGTTGATTGTTACTGATTATTCTACGGACAGGAGAGATCAAGGGCCTGGGAGCATATTCGTGAGAACCCATGGTCGGCTGAAGGCTCCTGATGCATTCCCGCTGACAACCTCAGGACGTGCTGTATTGCCGACGAGCGAATCGCCTTTAAGATCCCCGACTCCATCGGAAATCCCAATGCCTGCGCCATACCGCTCGCCGCAAATACTGCCTATCTGGCGCTCTTCTCCGGGGGCTCACTTGGCCTTCCCCGGACAGGGGCCGGCACTGGTTTGCCTGTCCTCATCTGGGGTGGAAGCTGTACGTCGATACGTCTCGCAGGCCTCGTCTTCGCTTGTGGCTAACAACCGTGGGTGCAGCCATCGTGGGCTATTTTGCCATACAGCTTGCCAAGTTGCACGGCTTCACCGTGGCCACCACATGCAGCCCCAAGAACTTCGATTTCGTCAAGAAGGCTGGAGCGACATACGTCTTCGACTACGCGGACCCCGACGTTGTGACGAAAATCCAGGGTGCTCTCCCAGAACTAGCCCATGTTTTCGATACCATCGGCAACGCCAACTCCTCCCAGATTGCTTCCAGTTCTCTCAAGGACGGCGCTGGAGCGCTCTGCACAGTCCGGCCGGGCAAGGCCAACACTGGGGGCGTGTCAGAGAATGTTCTAGTCACTGACGTCTTTGTCTTCACTGCGTTTCCGACACCCCACACATACAGAGGGTCGGCACATTGGCCGGTAAGTATCGCGAGTTGTTTACTTCTTGGGTTTACGAGACACGCTCCGAGACCTTTTGACTCCGTTTTGATAACATGCGGCTGATAAGATGGATTCAGGTTATTATGGAAGACCATAAACTCAGCGCTACGCTGTACGATGACCTCCCTACGCTGCTGTCTGAGGGATCGATCGTCCCTCCTCCGGTGAGGAGCATGGGGAAACTGAGCCCAGAGACAGTTCTAGAAGCTATGCAGCTCAACCGCTCCGGAAAGGTGTCTGCCGAGAAACTGTATTTCGAGGTGTAGAGAAGGTTTTAGAGAAAGAATGCCTGGTTTCAAGACGTGGATCAGCCAACGGTCAAGGACTGCCAATGTTTTGCAAGTGATAATGATACTCTCGAGTAAGATGTTACCAGCTATGCATATATAATAGGCATTTCAGTGTAAAGCCATGAGTCAAAGTTTATAGGTAAGATGAAAGTAATTAAGAGCACTCCAGGACATCCTACTTGATGTGAATCGACTTTTGAGTAGCATTAAACCTAGCTAACACTAGACGTGCCTTTATCTATCATCAATTTGAATGTTTATAAGCCAAAGGTTTCTTGGGCATTGGTAATCCCCGTATTCATGTATATATATCTACTCGAAACTGAGAAGTAGGTATTAATTTAGATGAAGGTATAGACTCTTCCAGACCTTAAGAGTGATCTAGGGAACATAGTAGAATAAAGATATTATTACAAGACAACCCAGATATCCTAACCGGTTCAATGCCACAAAATGCAATACTCTTCAAACATATAACCCATGATTCTAATGCTAAGTACATATCCAGATCTGTTGCTATCACCAGTAGACACCGAAAGAAAGTAAGTTGCAACGACTATAACGTCATAGAGCATTAGCTTTGAAGCACAAAGACACCACATGTCCAGAAATGCCAGGATGAATATCGTCAACCAAGGGCCTTTTCGAGAGTCCTGGCCCGCGAAAGAACCGCAGCCGAATGCGTGTACATTCCCAACTGGCCGATATATCCAAAAAAGACATAGTTCCGGCCAACTCTAGGGTTTCGGTTAACAAACTCCTATACCAATGCCCTCTGCTCGTGAGAAGGAAATCACGAAGCGCCATCTAGTTTCTGCGCCTCGCACATCTTGGCATACATGCCCCCCTTCGCAACCAGCTCGTCATGCGTACCAGCCTCTACTATCTTACCCCCGTAAAAGACGAAGATGCAGTTGGCGTCACGGACTGTGGAGAGGCGGTGGGCTACCGCGATAGTGATCCGGTCTCCAGATGACGCCGCTTCAGACAGGGCCCCCTGGACGAGCTTCTCTGACTCGGTGTCCAGTGCGCTCGTTGCCTCGTCGAGCAGGATTACGTTAGGCTTGCGCACCAGCGCTCGGGCGATAGCAATGCGTTGCCGCTGGCCCCCTGAGAGCTGGCTGCCGCTCGTCCCGCACGGCGTGTCGAGGCCCTCGGGCAGTGACGACACAAAGTCCCAAGCGTTAGCCGCTCGGCATGCCTCCTCCAGTACTTGATCTAACGCTGCCTCCGCGGCACCTAGTTCCGGGACGCCCTGCGAGATGTTCTCACGGATTGTCCCGGGAAATAGAGTGGGCTCTTGCTGAACCAGGGCCAGCTGCTTGCGGTACAGTAGTGGATTGATGGATGATAAAGGGGCAGACGAGTCGATGATGATGGAACCGCTTGTCGGGTCATAGAACCTCTCTAGTAGCGAGATCATGGTACTCTTTCCACAGCCTGAGGCGCCCACAAAGGCCACGAAATCACCTGGTTGAATCTAGAAGATTGGTGTTAGCGAACACGGTTCGGCCATCAACTAGAGGGCACCTCTTATGCATTCCCTCTCCCTGGGTTAAGTATTTACTTACTGAAAGAGACACGCCTTTGAGAACCCGGTTGTCCGGTGCCAGGGGGTACGAGAACTGCACGTCTTGGAAGTCGTATGAGCCGCACCCGTTTTCGGGTCCCTTTTCGCGGTTTTCGTCCGTCTCTTGGATAGTTCCCTCGAGCCCGTCGAGCCAGAAGTAGTAGTTGGCGGCTTGGTTCGCCTTAGTAAAGCCTGAGAGCCGTCAGTAACTCGATTCCATGGCGTTCTGGCCGCCCTTGGACTCACTGCTGGCAAAACTGAAGGCCAACGCGGTGGATTGGCCGGAGAAGTAAACACCCATAAATGACACGATGAACTGATAGAAGCTGATCTCACCGTCGTTGATGAGCTTCGATCCCCACCTATTCGCGCAATCAGTCAGTAAAGCCCTCCATCTAGCCAGGAACCGAAGACTCGCCAGAAACCCAAGGCCAGAACAAAGTACTCGACAGACTGCGTGAGGGAAAACCACGCCATCATGTGGAACATAGGCCCGCTCGCCTGAGAGATCGCGCGGTCAAGTTCGTCGACATATTTCCTTAGCACGGTGCTTTCGATGGCGAGCGAAGAAACAGTACGTATCGCCATAACCGTCTCTGAGGCTACCGAGGCACTTGCCGACAGCCTCTGGCCCAAATCTTCATCCATCCCAGCCTCAAGCCTAACCCTTGCCCAGCCACCAAGCATCATGGGCGGTAGACCGACAAAGACGCCGACCAACCCGAGTTTCCAGGATACTGCGATGGCAAGGACGCTCGACGCGACTACATCAATCGCAGACATGAAGATAATGGAGACGGTGAACCCCATCAGCTCTAAGATCGCTTGCGGGTAGGAATCGAGCCGGCTGATAAGTGCCCCTACCGTGTTCTCGGGTCGGTCGAAAAACCGGAGATCCTGCCGGAGGAAAGACTCCAAGATTTCCCGTCGCATCTTCCTGCTGAGAGCCTAGGACACAGTACATCCGGGGTCAGTAACATGGTACAAGGGGAAAGGGGTTTTCCTTCCCATGCAAAGTCATGGAAGTTCTCACCTGTGCGACAGTGTTGGTCAACCAGCCCATGATGAAATAGATAACGAGAATACCGAGCGACATGACGAAGAACATCAACGAGATGAAGTTTCCGCGAGCGACCATATCCGGAGAAGTAAAGACACTCATGATATTGCCGAGCAAGAGTGCTTGTCCAGGGTTGACGGCGGCTGTAAATGGCAACATGATGAGCAAGTGTCACAGCAATTCCATACTCTCCAGAGCTTGAGCTGGGAGCCTTTCTCAGTGGGAAGCAGATCACTCACCTCCTGCAATGCCCGTGGCTATAATAACCGCGAACCAAACCCAAATATCAGGCGTCCCTTTCAGAAGCTTCCAAATATTATGGATAACACCAATCTTTTTGTACAAGTCGTGGTCTTCCCGGTCCTTCAGTGCCGCCAGTTGTTGCGCCTCAACTGTCTGAATCCTGGCAAGAGACTGAACTCGATCGACGTGGTTATCTCCCTTTTCCGAAGGCTCTTCGGATATTATCGTGTCCTCCGAACCATTGTTTTTCTCTATGTGAACAGGCGCAAGATCCTGGGCCTTGACGAGAGTGGTGTAGATGCCGTTTCTGGACACTAGCTCTTCATGACGCCCCTGTTCCATGATCTTGCCCTCGGACATGACCACGATATTATCTGCGTTGCGGATAGTGGCTAGTTTATGCGCGATAACAATAGTCGTCCGGTTCTTAGAGGCGCTATCAAGGGCCTTCTGAACGATGCTCTCGGCATGCGGGTCGAGCGCACTAGTCGCTTCGTCGAGGAGTAGGATCTTGGGCTCTGAGATGATGCTACGGGCGATAGCGATGCGTTGCTTCTGTCCGCCTGAGAGCAGACCACCTCTTTCACCGATGCGCGTATCATATCCTTGCGGCAGTTCCTGAATAAAGTCGTGCGCAAAGGCGAGCTTTGCGGATTCCTGGACGTGTTGCATTTGGTCTTCTTGCGATGCCATTTCCCATTGGGTGCCGACGAGGCCGTTGGCGATGTTCTCAAACACACTACCGTTGAAAAGCACAGGTTCCTAAACTCGTTAGTGTCTTTATATCTCCTACGCACTTCGGTGTCTTGCCTGTTGAACCAGGCGGACGTTGGTCCGCAGCCACTTGAGGTTGAGTTGACTGATGTCCTTGCCATCCAAGGAGATGCTGCCTGCTTGGGGGTTATACCATCGTTCGAGCAGGCCGATAATCGTGCTTTTTCCTGAGCCGGATGGACCCTTTGCCCCCAGCTTGATTAGAGGCTTCTACGAGAGATACGATCGGGGAGTACTCACCACCAATGCCGTGACCTTTCCTGCAGGGATATGCAGGGTAAAGTCCTCCAAGACTGCGATATCTGGACGTGTAGGGTAGCTGAAGTTGATATCATGTAGATCGATGATGCCGGCAGTGTCGACAGGTTTCTCTCCCGATTCTTCAAAGGGGTTGATCTCGGATTGTCTATCGATGAGAGCGAATAGCTCCGAAGCTGCAGTTGCCGCACGACTAAAGGTGACCATGTTCGGTGTTACTTGCATCACGGTATTCGCAGCCATGATGACAGAGAAGAGAACGCTGATATCTTTGTTAGTCCCAGGATCTCCGTAATTAAATTGCAGCCTGGCCGCCAGCTATCGACGGGGTAGATACTGACACGAAGACGGTTCCCAAGTCGGAAATCTCACCGCGGTCGAGCATGGCGATGCCCTGCCAGAAGGCCAGACCCATGCCGGCGTAGACAACGAAATATTGCCCTCCAAACACGATGCCGTAAAGCTTGTTCTTTTTCATGCCGTGGGTGTATGCATCCTGAAGGTAAGAGTCGTACTTGGCCATCACCCTCGGTCGAAGGCTGAAGGTGTGGAGAGTCCGGATCCCCCCGAGGATGTTCTCAGCATAGCTACCGGCTTGGGCGTAGACCTGCAATATCTTGGTCTCGATCATAGCATCGACACCACCCGCCGTGCCGAGAACAATGAGCAAAGTTGGCACCATAAAGATGAGGATCAAGGTCAGCTTCCATTGCGTGACAAATGCGATTATAAACGCCGCCAGAAAGGTAGAGATGGCTTGGATGACGATGCCGAGCTTTTCTGCAATGCCGGATTGGATCAGCTTGCCGTTTGTAGTCACTTGCTGAGATATAGAACCGGAGATGCCCTGATCATGGTACGCGATTTCTTGGCTGAAGGCAGCATGTAGATAGCTTCGTCGGACGTTGCGGGTCAGGTGGTATGCGACGTAGGTGAAGAGGGAGGCGTAGATATAGGTGGCCACGAGACGGGCGACACCGATGTAAACGAAGTAGAGACTTTGGTTGAATTAGCTTATGGCCTTCGCCTTCATCTAGAAACACGAGAGGATAGTGCCCTTACGCTGACTCTTGCACGGCAGACATGAAATTATCCGGCATCGAGTTCGCATCGGAGAAGCTGAAGTCGCTGAGCAGTGTCAAGAAATGTCCCATGACCAAGTTGACCATGGCGAGAGCAACGCCAGACGCAATAGCAGCTATGAAAGCAATGAATTCGAGTACGTAAAGCTTGGTGTCGCCGAAGGTGAAAACTCTCTGCAAGATAGATCAACCCAACTAGTCAGCCATTGCCATATAATGACAGGCACAATGCAGTCAGTAGCTTGCCGGTCAGACTTACCAAGAAACCATTCGTTCCATTCTTCTTTTCAACCGATTCGTCATTTTCTTTCTCGGGTTTGATGAGAACTTGAGCATCGTCAGCTGCTCCGACAGCTTTCTCGGCCTCTTGAGGGTCCAAACCAGCCGCCATGTTGCTCGCTCCGTGTCGTGAGGTGGAAAAGGAAGAAATGAGTGGACGGCTAACGCAGATATAGAGCTTGCCAAATCGTATTAAAGAAGTTGTTTTCGGGAAATGAAATATCTAGAAAATAGGAAAAGAGAGAAAAGTGTTTAGTAGATTACAATCGAAGACATCCCTCGAATCTTGGCCTGCCTACCTTGGCTACCTTTTAACGCCAGGAGAACTAGGGGGGCCTGGACAGAACCCCACAGGGTTCATCATCGCTTTCTCATACCTCGGGAGCTTGGAGGCTACCACCTCCGGTCGCAATAACCTGGCCATCATGACGTTGGCCCCCTATCAGAGTGCATCAAAGGGAGTTGATACGGAGAGCGGAGCCTCCGAAGTTCCGAAGCCCAAGATGGAGGCCCACTGAAACTACGGCGCACGTGTCTAATTAAGGCTCGGAGGTGCCGGGGCTCCGGGGCTCCGAGACTCCCCCTAAAGCTATCTCTTCGGATCCCAACACTCCATCTAAGCTCCGAAGCCTCTGTTTACACTAACATAAGTTCTTTACCTTGCACTTCTCGCTTGTGAGGTCTTTGGTGGACAAGAGGAACCAATTACCGTCGGCCAAAACACGACGTACATGCGCCGAGCGGCGGCACCTCCACGCCGCCCCCCCACGAGTTCACCTGTTCACCAGCTCACTCACTCCCAATGGAAGAACGGGATGTCTCGTTCTCGCGGGGCGAGGAAGACGAAGAACGAGGTCCTGCCGCGAATGAGAAGTTAGCAGTGAGCTTACTGATATACCTTAGGTGAAATCAATCATGCGGCTGATGAGATTCTTTCAAAATAGTGCCATCGATGCCGCCAGCGCAAGGTAAACACAAGACATCGCTCGCAAAATATCTACACGGATATCAGTGTCTAATTTCTCTCCCAGGTGAAATGCGACCGGGCGATTCCATGTTCTCACTGTGTCAAATCTGGGACACAATGCTCATACGCAACTGGTCCCAAGCCTCGAGAAAGGCGGCAGAGGGTTATGGTCTCGAACTCATAGTAAGTAACTACAGCCTACCGAACTCTAGTAAAGGGAAACACTATGCTAAATGTTCTCAAGTGATTTTAAATTGGATGTAATATCGAGGAAAATCGACGACCTCAGCCATCAGATGAGCCAGTTGAGTCATGAGCCGGTCAAGCGCAGAACCTCTAAACCCATCGACTTTGCAGCCCCTGTCGCCCAGGAAGAGCGCTACTCGTCCTCCTCGTTCGGATTAACACCATCTTCTTCCTCAATCGGCTCTACGCCAAATCAAGGAGCCCTGGCGTATACCCCCGCCAGCGAAAGCGCCCATGAAGTCGACTACAACTCTCCCAAAGCAGAGTACGAGGGCGAATCATCGCTGTTCGCTCACGCCGTTTTCGCTACTCGGCTCCTGCAAAATGCCATCAACGACACAACCAACGTCGAGGTCGCGCGCGAGATGGAAGCCGTCATTGACAGCCTCAGGGCTGCCGTTCATTCTGGGCAGCAACAGTCTGATGCGCTCGATAAACTGTATCCTCGTGCCAAAGCGATCCCACCCGGCTCAACGACCCGCAACCTCCCTTTGCCGCCCATCGACAAGGTGTTCGTGTGCTTGCGTATGGCGAGGGAATGCCCACAAGTCGCTACGCTATGGTTGGGGGATTTTCTCAAGCCCGCCCAGTTCACAGACTACTTTATCAAAATCGTATCTCCTGGTTCAGCTACTGAAGCCGACTTGATCATCGTTCATTGCGGCCTATATTGGCTGTTCTTCGAGTGCTCGAAAGCTGTCACCGACGAAGACACGAAGCAAGACTATAACGCGCAGGCTGCCATATGCGAGGCGAACCTCGAAACTGTCCTTGCCAACCTTCGTTTTCATCAGCCAACAAACATGGACTTCGCATATGCCATGGCAATGGCGGTAAGCTGTGTTCTTTTTTCTTTTTCTTTTTTTTCTTTTTAGAACCAATCGAAAGTTCCTGTTCTAACTCGTCGTACTTTGTGCTAGTCTCTGTATTGCATTCAGAGGAACAAACCATCTGCCGCATGGACTTTCATCAATTCAGCCTCCCATATGATACAAGCTCTTGGCTTGCAACATAACGTGCCTGCGGGCAAAGATGGGCCAGAAGAAAAAGCCCAGAACAAAAGCATGTTCTGGACCATATACATGAACGAGAAGATGCTATCGCTACGCCTAGGTCGTCCGTCAACCTTTCGAGATCAAGACATCACCTTAACCCGTCCCGGTATGGAGCGCCCCAACGGTACTTTCTTGGCCGAACTGGCTCCTGGTTGGATCAGCATTGCGAGCATACAGGGCCGGATATACGACGAAATTTACAGCCCAGGGGCTCTCATGCAACCACCACACATCCGGACGTCTCGTGCCAGGGCTCTTGCAGGGGAACTAAAAACAGTCATGCAACACGCAGAAGATATCCACGTGAGTTTGTCCAGCTACCTACACAATATCATGAGCAGTCTCGTTTCTATCATCCCTCAAAGCAACTCTGACAGCTGACTGGCGATAGGATCACTACGAGTCAAGCAAAGGTCAGGTATTGGGACTGGATTTCCATGAAATAGCAAGACGTTCCGACCGAGTCATCGGCCTCAGCATGCTTACACTAATATACCGGAGCATCGCCCCAGAAAAGCCATCGGCATCTGCTTTTTGCCAAAAATGCATCGATGCCGCTAGAGATACGCTCCAAGAACACGACCAATGCGTCGCCGTGATTACCAAGGCCCAAGGGAAAACGGTGTTCCTTGAAGCATACATCGACTGGTTAGTTATCAGTGACTCTCCCCTTACTTTCTTGGCCAGATCTGATGCGGGGATACAGGGCCATGATCCAGTCTCCGTTCATCCCCTTCATCATCATGTTCTGCCACATCATCGAAACTTCCGAAACCTCAGGCCTCGAGCACATGAGAAGCCTTGTCGAGACGCTCGAGTCAACATCCAACTCCCACGGACACAGCCTATGCAACAAGCAACGTCGTCTCTTCAAGGCACTATATGATGTCGCGGCCAAGTACATCGAGGTCAAATCCCGCGCGGATGGCGGGCAAGGGATGTCATGGTCAATGGCGCGGCAGCAGTGTGCCGACGTTGTCGCCGGCACGACGTCGAACGGCCTTGGATTCGGCACATTAGACCCTGGAGGAATGGTGGCAGTCCCAGGGACGATAAATGCTGCAGATGCTCCCCCCAGTCACATGCTGTCGCAGGGCGAGGCCAACGGAGACGGGATGGGTCTCATGGATGGGCTGGTCGGGCCTACGACTTTTGGGGATGTGGACATGGAGATGGATCTCTCAGGAGCTCAGCTTTGGGACTGGTTCAATAATAACCAGTCCATCATGAGGATGCTTGAGGATACGTAGAATAAGGCATTTGTTAGTTGTCGCTCTTCAAATCGCAGGGTGAAAGATAGAGAAGGCTTAGAGCACGAGAGGATCTGGAGCAGTATAGAAAGGAAATAAGCAATAGCACCTCTGGAAGTACCTGGGTTCTTTATGCTAAGAATATAAGCAAGGGCAGGTCGAAAAGCCTTTTCTGAGGTCTTTCAGCCGTTCTCCGCGTTTGATCCTGACAAACAGGCAATATCTCAGCTTCTTCCTTTCGTTACCCATGATCCTATTCAACAACATACTCCTGATCAAAGAAAGGCGCAAGCCAGAGCAGTTCAGTCTTCGTCTTCATCCTCGTCTTCATCCTCGTCTTCATCTTCGTCTTCATCTTCGTCTCCATCTTCGTCTTCGTCTTCGTCTTCATCTTCGTCAGCACCCTCATCCCCCTCATCATCTTCTGGCTTCCAGTCCATCAATTGACGCCTCAAAGTAGAGTTCTTCTTGAAGGGTACCTTGCCGTAGAAATGTTTGTCGAGCCCCCGAGGGTCTTCATAGATTTTCCAAGCCTTCGGATGGCGCGACATTCTCGGAGCAATCTCCTCATTCACGCATAGAAACTCGTGATAAGACAGTGTTCCCGAGAGACCCGTTTCAATGTCCATAAAGTCAACGCAAAGGCCCTCTGCATTTTGTCCGGAAACGTTGGGATGGTCGCGAACCGCATCGAAAACATGACGCCATTCCCAATGATTATCGTCTATCATTAGTCCATGTAGACCAACCTCGCCAAGAGTCATGTGTTTCAACCCCGGCATGCGAGCCATCCAATCCTTGAATAGCGCCGCGTTGATATCGCTCTGGCGGACTATCATGGTCTTGAGAGCTGGCATGTCGAAGGAAGCCGGCTGGGTCGGCCAGATCAAGGAGGCCTCGCTGTTGCGGTTCTCGAGTTGGAGGTGCGTCAGGGAACTCTGAGACTTTTCAAGCAAGCCATGGAGAACTCCCCCACGGCGGTCCTCAGCTCCTTCAAAATCCAGGTTTTCTAGCGTATGAAACAACCCATCCTCGAAAGCAAGATGTGAGCTCCAGATAACGCGAGGTGCGAATACGAGTGTCTCGAGGGAGCTTAGATCCAGCTTTTCCCAGTCTTGGATGCCGTCCCAGACGACCCCGTCAGTCATCTCCGTCTCGATGGTCAATTCACGCACAGGAGCTCCGGATATCGCTAGACATGATAGGACCATGGCGAACAGCCGGTCACCTGCGATAGCGGTCGATCTATGATAGACCTCGCTGTCGACTTCGTAAGTATGACAGTAAGATTGATAAATGTATTGTACTTCTGGGTCGGTCGTGTTGTAGGACTTTGGTCGGGGAAGACTGTAGTTTTCGCGACTTTCAACCCGGATCTTGCCAAGCCGATCGCCTATTTTCTTCAGCAGGTCTACGCAAGCAGCTTTGAGCCGCCCATCAGTAGACCCCTCTAGTAAGTTCATGATAGCTTTACTGTCGCGTGTATACACCGCGAATCCGTCGCGGAGTTGCTTCTGTGAGATAGGCCACTTGCCCCCGAGATGCTCTCTCACACGCTCTTCCTCAAGATGTCTGTAGGGGGTGGGCGTGGGAGGAGGCCAGCAGTTCCAAGCATCAGTCTTCTCAATGCAGGCGTTGATCGCTTCGGCGTTGACAACAGAGCAATATGCTTCGAAAGGTAGCGTCCAGTCTAGGGGTGTGGTGAAAGTGATATCACGTGCGAAACATGCGACACGCGACAATTCGCCAGGTTCAATGCTGGATTTCGGCTCTACCTTAAAGTAGATTGACTCAAACAAGATGCGGTTGACGTATCCGAGCCTGGCGAACCGGTCATGCGAGAGTCGAAGAGTCTTTAGAAAATCGAATCCACCTTCAAATGGCCTAGTCGAAGCAAGGGGCGTGGAGGACCTATCCTCCGGATCGGACAATGGTATGCCGAACCGTGGATGTAGATGTATCCCAGTGGAATACTTCACGATCAGGATGAGAAGTTCAACCGGGAGGCGGTAGAATGCCCCATTTTGGCTCGCAGACGCAGGATTGTCGGCGGACATGTTGACGATGACACCTTTGTGATGAACAATGCAAGGAAGAAAAAAGTCTTGGTTGACGACTTGGGCCAAGAGAATATAAAGAGGTAGAAACTAATTCACTGTACGGTCCATCACGTCTAAGTTCTCTTTCACCCTGATAAAGACAGAGTGTATTGAGTGAATGTTGCCAGCTGTTGCCTGTTTAGACAATTCAATATTGACGCAAACACAATAGATTCATATCCCAAAGCCTCTCTATCCTCATTCACAACCTTGTAGTACCTGTGACGTCTCTAAATTTTGGAGATTCTTCAATTA
Source organism: Fusarium robinianum (assembly GCA_013623725.1). Taxonomy (NCBI): domain Eukaryota; kingdom Fungi; phylum Ascomycota; class Sordariomycetes; order Hypocreales; family Nectriaceae; genus Fusarium; species Fusarium robinianum. The sequence continues at coordinate 8,081 of JABFFI010000270.1, read as the reverse complement.
TTCGCTTCTATGTTTTTGGATAGGAGCAAGCTATCAATAGATTGTTCAAGTTGTCAATAGACTTCTGGGGGTCTCCGAGTATAATAGTACCAATAAATTATAAGATGTAATAATATAGTAGTATAGCACTGGAGTAGTGACTATATTAGACTTGATAATTGAGATTATGTTGTGTCTCGCTTCTTGAAGGACTCTCATAGGCCAAAATTGTATTCACTTCTTTGCCTTTAAGGGGGCTTCAACGTGAATTGTTAAAAGACGACAACATTGAATTTAGCCATTGAATCTACTCAACAATAGATGGTTTCTTTCAAGCCCGGCACATCCTTTGACAAGTCAGTCAACGTATATGGCGAGTGTGGAGATTAGAAAACAGCTGCACTTTCACCCACGCTATCTTCTCCGCATAGACTATTGCATAGCTCACAAACACTCCAGCAAGGTTCTTTCACCTCAGCTCGGTCACTTCCAATTCAGTGTCTTATGTCCGAATACAGCTCATGCCTGGCGTCTTTGTGTTGTGGCGTTCTTTAGGCAGTCAGCCGGTGGTCAATTTCACCTGTTCCATCAGGAGCCGTCAGATGTAATGTGGCACAAATCCTCCTGCTACGCGCTCGTAAGATATCGGAGGCCACTCCTACCTCATACGACTATATTTCTAGGGTATTACATACAGTCGCTGGGTATCAACAGAAATGGGAGATCTAGGTGATAAGATTAGGAGCAGTCTTGTCGTGGTCCTATCAGCTGACACCCCCCTCCACAGAGTCTGAGGCAATGGAGGATTGCATGCTAGGATATGGAACTCTTGTGGCGATCGTACGATTCTGAGCAACCAATTTTTAACCCTTTTCCGTTGATGTTGCTATGGCTAGATCTCAGTCAGCGTTCTTCTGGACTATCTTGGCTGACTCATGGTTAGAGTATATATATGTTGTGGCTCACCACCAACGGTTCATGGAACTTGTGGGTTAAGTTGGAAATCGAAGAGCCTTCTACTTGGCGAAGATGCCGCCGTTGCTACCACTCAAGCAGCACTCAAGGCTCGGTGTGCGGCACGGAAATGGGAATCGCCGAGAGTTCACGGTGCGTTGCGCAAGGATCTGTTGCAAGGTCTTCGAGTGGACTGGAGAGCTACGATATCGTTCGTGTGTGTCATGATTAAAGCATTCCCTAATTGCTTCTAAGCGTCAATTGGGCGTATCAACTGTTTAGAGTCTCAAATCATGGAGATTGACTTACCCTATATACGAGGTGTTGGCCATCATTGAAACCGAGGAAATGGACTCAATGGCAGAACTAAAATCGAGAGAGACTGGTGCCGAGACTGAGCTCTACTGCTAAGTATCCGAGGAATTCTCTCGCAAAATTAGCAGGCATAAATCGTCAACTTCACTGAGGTGTCTTGAAGAAGTCATTGTGGAATACAGCTGGTCAAGAGTTCACCCCAGGTCACAGGAGAGAGTCTCTCCCTTTCGACCAACCTTAGTCATCCCTGTAGGGTGTACTATTGCTCCACTTATGCCGACCAGGTTCTCAAGTTCCAAAGTTCGTTCCGGGGAAAACAAACACACGCGACAACACGAATCGCGACGACAGTGGGCCGCTGCCAGAAGACCGACCGCCAGCATATACGAGCCGCAGGGCACATTCTCTCTCTATCAGGAACGAAAAAGAACATTACCGGGTTTTCCTCTTTGCGTAGATGAAAGGCCTGAACTCTCAGTGTACTGTTTTCTGAGACTGGCTGCCCTTTTTGTCTGCTGCAGTTGGATGGATATTCAAGCGACCAGTTTCGGGGGGCCACGAGGGTAGCTATAGTAAACGGCTTTTGGTCTCGTCCTTTGTTTTCTTGACATTTTCGAATGATAATTGCATCACGGTCATTTCCGTCAGTAATGTCACTTGCCGTGCTCCACGTGGAGATGGGATATGTAGGAACCCGGAGGGAAACGGGTCAGAGGAACAACAAGAAACAGCGTGTTCTCCGTTCATCTCCGTTGTTCCCGCTAATCTTGATACATTTGCCTACATACCCCAGCGATGCGATGGATCTCTCGAAAAAACCTCCGTCACCAAAAAAAGGCCACTAAGTATTACCCCTGCGATCCCAGGGTAGTCGGCTCCGAAGCGAGTGAGGATGGAGGCGACCGGGCCGCAGCCCCGACTTACATGACGAAAAAGCGGGCGCGAAAGAAAATCGCCAGCCAGAACGCCTGATCTCTTGCTGTGGAATTAGTTCGGAGATCCCTGTTTTCCGTCGCCCCGTTTCGATCTGTTTGGATTTGCTTTTATTTCCCCTTCTCGACAGTCTTGTCGCTGTGTGCTTGCGCGGCAACAATGCGCATCCTCGACCATCCATCCATGTTGAACGAAATTCTAGGACTGAAGGATGAGCCGCGGTCTCCGTGACCACGACATGCACGCTGCGGGGGGGGGAAAAACGAAAATAATATGGAAATAAAAGAAAGGCTGGGTGGACGTGCTAATGTCCAAAGCAGACCGACAGACTTCGCTTGCTGCGCGGTAGGGATATAGCTTCAAGCAAGACGCATGCGGCAATTTGCTACCGGCGTGACGCCTTTTTGGGCAAATATCACTCTCTTCTTGCTATGTATGGTTACTACGCACAGCGAGCGTCGCAGCTGAACAGGGCAGAGCTGATTTTCCAGGCCGCGATGCCTTCTTGCTTTTGTCCCTTGGGGGGGAGAGAGAATTGGACGGGATCTAGCGGGTTTCAAGGGTCAGTTGCTAATGTCTCTTCAGGGATCAGCGTCTCTTCAAGGATCAATGTCTCATACTTCTTTTTTTTCCCTTTATCCCCTCCCCTCTTCTTTCCCCCTCGTTCAATTACTATGTCGCGCATACCACTAGGCGGATCGACCCAAATGTCCGATATCCGACGACACCATCGCCTCCTCCATCTGCCTAGGGTGTGGTTTGCCTCGTTCTGGAACCCTTGCCTGAGTGTGGCGAGGCAAGGATCCTTCTCTCAGCCTGTGCGACACATCAAAAAAGAGGTCGGCAGGGCCTTGCAGCCCGTCATCTGCGACCCTCCCCCCTTCTCCTCTTCCCCCAGATCCTAGTCCCTGTCCCTACTTGTTTCTCTATACCTATATGCGTATGCGCAATGCCCTCCACCCCCCCCCCCTCGAAGTCAGTACCCGGGGTTCCAGTCAATCTTGGCGCCTCGGGAGTTGTTTCTGGGTGTCTGGGGAAGAAGCATCGAGGCCCAATCGGCACCCTGGGTCTCGACGCTGGGCTTCGATGTATGGCGTCGCTATTGTTCTCTAGCCGCCCGCCCGCAGACGGCTTTTGCATCTCCTATCCCTTCCTCAGATCATATCGGATCTGCAGCAATGCCGATCGGAGGCCGGGGCCCTTGAAGCATCAAGGCGTGCGCGCGTGTGTGTGTCTATGTGCTGTGTGCGAGGCGAGGGACAAGGCCCGTCGGAGGATCATAAGCGCCAGGTTCTTTGTGCATCTGTGACTCCAACTGACACCCTCTATGACCCTGTCACTGTCAACATGGGCTGATGGATACCGTGATCCTGGAACCCTAGAGTTGGATCTAGATCCCGGGACCTGAACTCCAGGGGATAGCCAGCCAGCCAGACCCAAGGCATTGAAGAATCAAGGGACTCCAGTCGGCATGCTTCCTTTCTCCGGCCCTCATTCGCCCGAGTGCCCAATGTATCGCTGCATATCTTCATGTACAGCGCTGGATACTGCCTATTTCCTCATGGCGAGCATATCCGCAGTTTGCGAAATTTCCTGAGGTCGCGTGAGTCGTGATATGAGACATCTCGCCTCATCGGCTTGTAGTTGAGTTCCCTCGACACAGTCGATACCTACCTACCTTAGCATCACCTCAAGCGAGTGGAAAATCAAAACTACCGACTTCCTCGGCTCGGCAATTCATCCATCTCGTCGTCCCTTTCTACCCTTCAAAAACAATCATCCCACAGTGTCTCAGACCTTGTCCATTAGGACAGCCTGCTATATTCGCACGACATCAAGCCACCTCGTTGCCTGCAGCGGCTTGGTCCCATCGCTGCAAGCACCCCGACTTTCTGTATCTGCAGCCCAGCCCATGATGCCCTTGCAAACTCCCGTTGAGAGGAGCGGCTGTGGCGGATCTCCTTCGCAGACCAGGTTGTTGACCGGGCTGAAGACTGACCGGATGCACGACTGCACTTCCTAGGCATGAAGCTCAAGGTAGCTTGAAGAACCATGAATGCTAATCTGCCGGGGTATCGGCAGAAGTCATCACCAACAAGCTACAAGGATCAAGAAGGCATCTCAGGTCATCGAGAGTCAAAATGGCCTCAGGAAAATGGTCAATCTATTTTCAGTATTACGGTACAGATTTTCCGTCCAGGGTGTGTTTGAACAAACAAGGAAAAAATAGGGTGCTTGGTTCCTTTTCGTCATGTGTTATCCTTGTCCCGTCACCGAACGCCAAATTCAAATCGTGATATCCCAATCTAACCCCAATCATGTTCAGTTAAGGGGGTATAGCCGCTGATTCGTTCGCTTCAGTCAGAAGTACCATTGGCAGTCGTGTCGTCCTCTACGTAAGGCTTCTTGTAGGCACCATCATCAGATCCGTTGGACACGCTAGCTGAGTCGTTGTTCTTATCCCACACCGAGCTGGCAGCAGTGGCAGACCCGCTGCTGTTGGCCGCCTCGGCGAGCTTCTTGGCGACAGAAAAGATTGAAAAGTCGTTCGTCAAGCTCGTCACCACACTCTGCGCTTCCTGAGACTCTGGGCTGTTGCTATTGTCGAGGCGCAATCGGCGGATACCCTCGCTGAGTGTCTCGGACTTTGCAGACCTGGCCGTCTCGGCGGTAGGCTGAGGAGCAGTAGCAGTAGCAGTAGTAGCAGCAGCGGTGGCGGCGGCCGGGGGGATGATGGGGGATAGGGGAGCAGCGCCAGGGTGTCTGCCAGTAGCGAGAAAGTGAGCTCTCTCGGCCTCTTCCTGTGCGGTCTGTTGCTTGTGTTGCTTCATCTTCTCGTCCATATTCGTGGGCGCTTCGGGATCAGGCTGAGGCTTGGGTTCCTTCTTCTCCCGGCGGGTGAGTTCAATCTCAAGCACTCGAGTGCCCATGGCAACCTTGGACTTCAAGCCGTCGTCGTCATGGTCATAGTAGAGGGCCCAGATGCCAGGGAGTTCCTCGACAGCACAAAAGCCCTCCCATCCCTCGAGGGTCATTCGTCGGTCCTGCTTGGTGCAGTCGAACGGGCCTGTGATGTTTTCTTGAGCATCCGCGCGGACGCCATACTTGACCTCGTAGGTGTTCTTGTCGACGTAGATCCAGTTGAGCATCGGAGGGTCGTCGCTGATAGTGCTCACGAGACCTTCGTACGTGGTGTCGGGGTAGGGGAGGAAGTAACCCGAAAATGGATACCCTTTGCTGACATTGTTCTTACGATCGTGGTTGTACAACGGGTGCTCGTTGGCGATGAAGAGCTATCGACTTGGTCAAGGGCTGTTCCCAAGGGTGAGTTGATGGTGTGAATACCTTTGAGTCCTTCAAGACAACCAACTTGTTGTTGATGTCACGGCTTCGGATGGATGGCTTGACGCAAGAGACAACCAAGTTGCAACGACGAGCACGGTGCTCCTCACGCTTGCTCTTGGACTGACTCTGTCGAATGGCCTCTTGGGTGCCCAGCATAGCCGGGCAGATAGTGAGGGCGAGCAACATGGGAACAGCCATGACGACGGCTTGGGGGTCGTCCTTTTGGACAGCTTCCTTGAGCTTATCGACTTCCTCGAGTAGCTTCTTCTTGCACAGAGTACCGAAAAGTTCCTGGAGGGAGCTCCGGGTCGAGTTCTGGGGTGGACTCTGGGGCGTGGATGTGAAATTGGAAGATGATGAGGGGGAAGAGGGCGATGGAGACGACATTGATGTCGTCCGAGGTCACATACGAGAGCGATGTAAGGGGAAGGATGAGGGGAGGCAGCCTAACCGGCGGCAAACAAACAATAACAAGGCGGAGCGGGCGAGAAGAAGGGGGAAAAGGCAAGGAAGTCTTGTCGAGGAGGCAATTGATCGTATGCACGACACGATGCGGGAGCGGGAGCGGGAGATGGTTGGTGGTTGTGGAAGTGGTAGTGATGGTGGAGGGAGGATGGGAGGCAAAAGGAGGGAACGTTTCCTCCGGGGTAATTTGTGAAAGAGATTTTTCCCAAACCGGTACATTGTTATTTACCTATGAAGTGAATATGTCCAATTGCAAGCCTTTCCACTGCATATGTCCTCAGACGCCTCCGAATTTCCATCTGTGCAGTGCATGCGAGATCCTAGAACGAGGCGTGTTACTGAACATCCAGACATGTCGGGGCGGCGGCGGCCGGTGTTTCCCGACGGAATCATGCCATTTCCATCGATCCGAACCGAGAAAAGAGAGACCACAGCATCTGTGAGCTTTACGATCCACTAGGTAAACGAATCGATCAGGCGTGCGTACCAAAAAAGAAACACAACTGTGTGTTTTGAGCTGTGAAAGAAAGGGTACCTAGACTGAGAAGAAGAAAAAGGAAAGAAAGAAAAAAAGATATCGTGACAATGATGGAATTTGGTAGTGGCCCTCCACCCACTAACTTAGGTACCCACTGTCCTCCTTCCCCAATAGAAGCGCTGGGCAGGGGAAAGGTGGGTCATTTCGTTGTGGAGGCGGCGCTGTTTTCTGCTGGGGCTTTGTGGACCTAACAGCCTCAGGCCCCTAAACGCGCATATGCGAAACATTGAGCGGCTGCGGCGTTACGGGTATATCCCTGTCTCCCGCAAGCCACCCCAACAACCGAAGCCCCATCATCCAGAGATGATCGAAGCTATTTCCCACGCTTCTGTCAAGCCGCGCCTGGGGTCGGAGATGGGGCGGGCCGCTGAACAAGAGATGCACCCCTGTCTCCCTCTTGTCTTGCCCTTTCCAGGTCCACATCGTCTTTGTCCTCCTTGCTTGTGTCCCTGTCCTCCAACCTCCACGAGAAATGCCGTGCATCTCTCTAACCCACAACCACACCAAATCTTGGACATGGCGTCAGGCTAGACGCGGGACATACCATGAATCGACCGGCTCAGAGAAATTTATAGCGGGTAATCGGAAGTGCCGCGGGGCTATCGGCCCCCATCGGGCCCATCGACGCATCTTGCACACATCGGAGGTCTGGAGCAGGGATCGCCGCCTGCCAGGGCTTGATGGCTGACTGGATGGCTGATAGACCGACTCAAACGGCCCCAGGGACAGGCAGATCATACCCCTGGTCTCTCCGTGTCGCTCAATGTCCCTCGATCGTCGCTTTCGCCATCTTGATGGACACGCCCGGGGAGCTGTGCACTCCCAGTGTCGCCACGGCGTATGCCAACATCGGATGATATCGCGGATACGTGTCACTCGTTGTTCCTAGCGCACCCCCATACAGTAGCCATCCGTGTTCTCTTTCGGCGGTTCCCTCCCTAGTCTTCCTGGTGGGATGCGTACCCCTTGGTGCACCGAGGTGCAGCTTGATACGCAAGACGCAAGAGCAAGAAGCAACGACGTCGTGCCCTTCCAATCCGCGGGATGGATGTACGGAGGGAGTACCGAGTAGTATGTGTCTCGTTCGCCCCAGACTCTCCGGCCTATCCCTCTTCGGTCGTCCGGGGGGATCCTATTGCACGCGACGGATTGAAGCTACACTACGGAACTAGACTGCATCACTACAGCCGCTGGCAGGGAGAGTAAACGGTGTAAGTCTGAAGTGGTGTTTCTCCCCGCCATACCCTGTACCTTCGGCCGGTCTCCCAACGGTATGAAGAGCGGCAATGAAGACCTCTCAGCCGGGACTCCTCCGGTTGAGCGCCTCGCCGCGCTCGCAGGGTTCCCAATTGAGGTTGAGGCTTCGGCAGGTCCCTCTTTCTGGGGCTTCGGCATGGAACATGGTCCATTATTCCCAGGGGTACCGTGAAGGAGAGGTGCATGGAAATCATGCGAAGGCATGGAGTAGGGACAGAAGATGGTATCTCCGGGGCGTGTGCAAGTCGATGTCGCGTTGCAATTGAGAAACGACGACGACGACAACGACGACAAC
>JABFFI010000269.1:0-13050 GCA_013623725.1 Fusarium robinianum | reverse complement strand
TGCTAATATAAACCCTAATATGTTATATTTATCTCTTAGGAATCTATTATATATTATAATATATAGATATTAGGAATTATTTAATGGGGCTAATTATATATTTAATAGGATTAAAGGGAAGAGCAAAAGGCTAAGGAAAATGGTTAATCTTAATACAGTGCTCTGATCTCAAATAGTTCATTGGCCTCCTTAGAACTCGTAAATGGACCCAGATAATACTTTAGGCATGGTTGGGTTGCGGCGCTGCTATAGCGTTCCTTTATCTTCATCTCGGAGGTCTTAAATAGCGGTTGCATGCTTGCGTGAAGTATAAGAGTCAGCCAACGTTCGTTATCCGTCAGCCTGAATCGATAGGGTTATAAGGAGCACGTTTCAACCAAGTTCTGTGAAATTCGCTGTCACGATTAATAAGTTCGCAAACGGGATCCTGAGGACTGATGGCTCGAGGTCAATGAGCTCGAGAAAGGGCCAGCTGAGATGAAACGCCGCGGCAAGGGATAAATGCCGAGTCTGGAACTAACTCAAACTTCACCTTGATGAAGAAAGAGAGACATAGTTGGTGAGTTAGCAGTTATGTAGGAAGTACCTGATAATAGGAAGTGCGTATTCCTGACTTCTCTCAGTGAATTGGCGTCCCGATCGGCGGTTGTGTCATCGAAACTAGGCGAAGCGGTAAAATAGGAAAAGCAACTGCAGGGCGAAGAATAATGCAAGTCCTAATTCCCTCAATAAAGAAGGTGAACTGCCGGTCTCTCCGACCGTACGGTATTGGCTCCAATGGTAGATAGTTTTACAATATAGTTCAATAGCTTGACTTTTTGATGAAATGGCGCCTATTGGCAAAGAAATACTAGAAGCGTTTGTATACCGCTAATAGGGGCCATCGGTTGTCAAATGTCAATCACCCTCACTAGACATATTGATGGACATAACTGGGGCAGTAGAAGCAGCAGTTACTATAAACTACATGCACTCACGCGTGCTTTCCAGACTCTTTCGGATGTCTCCGGACGCAGCACAGATACTAGGTTATTAGGAACGAAACCCGCTGCCGTGAGGCTACGCCTAGTATCTATTATATCGAGTGAAAGAGTACATCCCAAAGCAAGTCAACCGTCTTAAATAAAGATATCAGGGCCTAGCGAATTTATACTCCTCTACTTTCACCGAAAGAGTTCTCAAATCTAGAACCTCAGGTTGCAGCTCCTGATTGACGTCTTCCTCGCCATTGAGAGATAACCAAATCCTTGGTTGGCGAGCGAGTCTCAGATCAGCTCCTTCAGTCAATACATGAGGCGAGAGGCGGCGACTCCGGGTTTTAAAGAACGAATCCCCTGGCCCATGAATATGTCTGTATACAGCCATGCTAGATTACCTGCTCCATTACCCCGAACCAATGCGTAGTGACGGAGCTTTGTCTTAATGCATTCGTAGCACAAAGCTAAGTGTATTGATAATCCTATAATAACTAGATATTCCATATAATATATATGCAATTAAAACTATAGAAATATTTTAATTTAGCATATGCTACTAAATTATTATATGTTTTTCTTTACTATCCCGACTTAAGTATGGATTACCTAAGAACACGCGCTGATGGCTTATCGATAACGACGCCGGGCCAACGACACGCAGCACCCGCCCACGTCGAACAACGCGCATCATGAATCCAACTAGCATCGAGTCATATATCCTTAATTCAATGATCGAAAAAAAGCCGCGATCCTTCGCATGCGTCAACAATGGGCTTTAAGCGGATCGAGGACTGGATATCACAGACCAACTCACTCCTCACCCCCACTCTGATAGCCCTTCAATCGACTAAGCGCAAGTTTGTTGGGGTAGATATCGCCATGTCCTCGCCTCCTCCGACCGAGGACTCGCGGCACGACCCAGAGTTGGAAGCTACCCCGAGGGCTAAATCACCGTCGAAGCGCCAGAGGATCGAGCCACCGCCAGGGAGTTTGCGCCAACGATCGATCACCGACCACGACACGTATTCACTGAGCGCGAGCTCAGTTACGGAGTCCATAGGCACAGATGCCACGGGCGGAAGCAACAAGCCGAGGCGCAGACGAAGCCCTGTCAAGAACATGTCTGATTTGCGTCTGGCCGACAAGCCCATTATGCTCACCACCCTGCGAACAGCCAGTCAGCTACCATCTGACGTGGCCACCCTGCGAACAGCCGGAACGCCTCCAACATCATTCCCACGCTGGTCGCGGAGGAGGTGCAGTCGTCCATGTCCCTCGTAGATGACCCAATCTCCGCTTCAAGCTTCTACAGCGCCGACGAGTGGGCGCGTTCGCACTAATTGAAGCCATGGGATGCTTTCGCAGAGCTGAAAATGGTCAAGACGATTGTCTCTCGCACCGAAGAATGCGAGATGGAGAATTGGTCCGAGGCGGCGTGGAATGCTCGCATTCACGAGATGCTCTTAGATTTCGTTCTAGAGTGCTTTTCAGGCTCGATACGGCATTTCGATGTGACACGCGTCCCAATCAACAAGCCATATCTCTCGCGCCATGTCACAGGCGTCGACGTCCAGTCCAAGATGGTTGACTTCTGCCTTTGTCTTGCCGGAGACGACATTATCACCGCGTCTCAGAGGCGTCTTAAGACCGCCAGCGATTCCAACTCTATTAATCACACCTCGTATCAACCCATCCGCGACCGCCCGTCGCCATCAGTATCGAGACAAAGACCCCCGAGGGATCGAGCCAAGCCGCCAAGGCGCAGCTGTCCATCTGGGCAAGCGCCCAGCTTAAGAGATTACGCTCTTTGACGGGCAACTCATCAGCCCAGACATCACAAGCAGTCGACATAACGCTTCCTGTGCTGACCACAAGCGGTGCCGACTGGATCTTGTTGTTTGTGAGAGACGGCGCCGACAGCATCGACGTGATTGAGACTATTTCTGTAGGGAGCACTAAGACTCTTGTTGGATCCTATAAAATTTTGGCGATCTTGAGGTTATTGGGGATCTGGGTGCAGACCGTGTTTCGACCTTGGGCAATGGAGAATGTTCTCGCGCCGACTTAAGTGTGCTATGTCGTGTATCTAAGAGCCAGACTACTTAACGATTAAGATAAAGATAGTATTCCATAGACCGAGAAACTAATACCGAATTCTAAAAAATTTATTCCTATTCAGTCGTAAAACACACGGAATAATGCTGAGTAGCCTGGCCGAATATTCTAAAACATATGACATACTGGAATGACTACCTATTGGTGAATCATTCCCACTTCCGCACCCCTCCAAATCACCTCATTATACATCTATTGTGAACAATCGCTCGGCTATAGCAGCGATCCATTTGCATACACTTCAATCACCGCTATCAATATCACTGGGTCGCCCCCTTCATCTAGCACCCAACACGGTGGGATGTCTGAAGCTTTGGCTAGATTTGAAGCGCAGCAAGCGCTAGTTATGTTGAGATGGACGCCTATGCAGGCCCCTAGTTCTGCCATCTGCAACGACAAGACCGATCCCGATGATTAAATCTGATCTAGATCTTCCCGAGATAGATAATGATGCAGCGCTACAGACTATCGGCTAGGTAGCACACCGGATATCTCAACATGCAGCAAATGTTACCAGTCCAAACAGAGTTAACGAAAGGTCTCCACAGCCTCTGATTGAAAGCTGAGAATAAGGCGAAAGCAGGAGACAAAGGTAGGTACTACGATAGAGACGCTGTGAAAGGCAAGATACACTATGAGAAGTTTTTAGCCAGGCTTTGGCAATATAAGAGAGAATTAGGCGGGAGACACTAGTTCCACGGGAACCCATCTGTGAAGCAGCAAATTGACAAAAAATACTATGACCAGGCATGAAATTAGCTCTCGAAATAGGCCTATATTCATTTTATCAAGGTGTTTCTCTACCTTCTACCCCGGGACGTATGTCCACTCTCCCACGAGGTGGCATGCCAGATCAACCACTGTTGACAGGTTACCCGTGATAGGAGCGAGGAAAGGCTGATATGTGGATGGAATTCAAACGGCTACTTTATCCTTTAGTATAGTTGAGGAATCATACCGTTCACGTCACCAGCTTGTATAAGGCCCTTATTTGGCGGAGTTTGCCCTAGCTTATGATTCAAGACTTGGGACTAGTGAAGCGCGGCTGTCCGACTTCGAGCTTGTGAATACAGGTTACTGGCATTGTCAAGCTACTCTCATATGCCAACAACTCTTAACGGCTTTAGCAACCTACCGGTCCTGAAATCTCGCCTGGGGTGATGGCATAGTTGACGCTGAGGCAGAGCCCCTTGGCTGAGTGAGACTTGTTCGCAAGTTGAATCCTACATACATAGTATCTTATATTATTCTCAGCGCCTAAAGCGTTGCAATCACATATATAATTTCCACCTCCTGTGGCTTCACCAAGGGCCTCGGGGTCGTGGCCAGTCAGGGTCATTGGCCAGCTCCATCTGAGCGAAGTGAATAGCCTGATCTTCAGCGTCCAAGGACTGAGCAAACGCAGTGGCGTTTGGCTTGACGAAGTATGGCCCATCAACCTCGCACTTTGTGTCATTCTCGGGGAGAATTCCATGGTAAAGGAAATCCCGGGCGTGCTTGGCAAGGCACAGTGACGGAGCTGCGACAGAGCAGTGGCCATAGCCCTCAACCTCGACAATCCTAGAGCCTTCGAATGCAGCTCGAGCAGACCGCGCCGATACCAGAGGGCAGACAGGATCGTATGTGGTGGTGAGGATCAGAAGAGGGTGGGCGGTCTGGACGCCGTTGCGCGGCAGGTAGTTATGCGTTTTGGGGACCTGCCACTGTTGCTTGGCGAAGAAATAGACGAGATCATCCTGGGCAAACACACTGCGATTAAAAGAGGGGATGAGGATGCTCAAAAGTGAGTTGAGATCCTGAGGCCAGTTCTCAGGACCAGAGACACCGTCGTTGAGGCTAATGGTATAGAAGGAATCGTCCCCGTCAGAAGAATCACCCAACCCGTAATCCTGCAGGGCCTCGGTTGCGTTTCCGTTCATAAGCTTGCCAATGCGGTCGGCAAAGATGTACCAGTTTGCAGGCTTGTACAGAACCGGGAAGAGGGCTCCGTACCAAATCTTCTGGTAGTCTAAGAGGCCATACACGCTATTGTTGACGTAGACGTTGAGTGGCTGCTGCTTGAGCTCACTAACAAAAGTGAGGAGCTTGGTCTTGAGGCCTTCCCAAGAGTCTGCAAGGGATGACATTTCGCATTCACTACCGGACTTGACGCATTCCTTCAGTAGACCATCGAGGACGTTCTCGGTATCGACCATATCCTCCAGGTCGATGCGTTCTCCGTACCAGTTGAACTGGTTAACGACGCCATCAATAATGACTCGGTGGGACCGTTCTGGGAATAGAGTCGCATAGGTCTGGCCGAGGAGCGTGCCATAGCTAAAGCCCCAATAATACATGTCCTTTTGACCAACAGCGTCGAGAATGCTGTTCATGTCGGCAGCGGTCTGTGGTGTGTTGATGTACTTTCCATGTTCCCCCATTGTGTCATCGCATGCTCTGACAAAGTTGTGAGCCCAGGCATACATTTCCGCACCGTTTTGGGTGATGCTGGCACTGTTCACCGAGCTGAGCTGCCTGCGGGCCTCCTGGCTGGGGTAGCACGAAGCGTGGGGCTTGGACGAGTTGACGCCGCGAGGATCAAAGGTCAAGAGATGGAGGCCATCACCTATGATCGTACTAAGCTGCTCGCCCCGTCGATGGATAAATTCGAAGCCGCTGCCTCCGGGACCTCCGGGGTTCAGCAGTATGTTCTGGCTCCCCTCCTTTCCGCGTAGTCGTATGATGGGGATATTAAAGGTCTTATCGCTGGCGTCCTTGTCGAACTGATTAACCGGCACCTCAACGCTGCTGCACTCCAAAGGGCGGTCCTTGATCCCTCCGCATGGTTCCCAGCTGATGCTCTCACCGGGATACGTGAGGCGCGACTGATAGTGATGCGGGCATCGCGTGTGAGGAGCGAGGAAGTGCCACGCGGCGAACATGGTGACGCCAAGACAAAGGAACTTCCATCCCCCAAAACCCGACTTGGGCCTGGATCCGTCCAAGATAACGGGACGGAGCGGTCGTTTCTCGCTCATGGTTGATGTTGTTGCTAAGATGAGACGGGATGGATGTGGTTGTCGGGTGGCGGGATTTCGTTGTCACGCGCTGACTCATCCGGATCAACGCAATTAGCCATCCAGGTACATGTGCGTACCTATATTTCATAATAACCTGGGACCCAGTCTACAACGGAGAAAGATACAGTGTCGACCACATAGAACTCTTGCTGCTAGATATGGCCGGCTAGCTGGTTCCTAATAACGAAATGCTATGACCTCTGTCGAGAACTTTGTGCCACGGCTTTACTTGAGAAGAATGGCCTATCATCCGGAACCCTAGGTCATCAGGAGCTCGTCATCGATCCAACGAGGGTGCTACACGATATGAAGGCGAGTATTATGCGTTTCCTAAAAGTTTACTCCACGACGCAGGTACATGATCTTGTCACTTCCTCACACTAGCTTCCATGAGAGCGTTTTGAAGCACGAGGCGGATCGGCTTCTGAGATAAGATTACGCACCTATATCCAAAATCAATTTCGGCCGAGGTGCTTAGACAAATACGGTCCCGTCATGAGTTCTATCACCTATTAGGATTGGAAGACTTACAAGGAACACGGACAAGTCTTAAACCGAACCTTGAATATAGGATTTGAGTTTCCAATTTTGAGGCTGCCTTAATAATAGATTTGAATATTTCCAATGTGAATCTTCCAGAGGAACTTAGCCTATTTTACTCTTCCACTTATGAAGATTGATACTTAGACTGTTATGGTTCTAGAGAGTTAACGGACAAAGCAAGCCGCTCCAGCAGCAACGGTGGCAGGGCTTGGTAAGCTTATGGTCCTTTTGCCTTGTTGGTGTATGCAATGGGATTATGGATGTTTTGTTCCGAGCCATGGCGCTTGACCTCTGGTGGCTAAGAAAAAGGAGTATCCCCTCTGTTATATCGTCCCCTTTCACTTTCGCAAACGGTGGCAACGAAAGCTGCGGTCCCCTGGGAGAAGGCTGCGAAACGGTTATGTTTCTAACAATGGAGGTATAACGTCTCCTCAATCCCAGGGGTTGCTTCCAAACCGACCTCAAGTTCTTGGAAAGGGTGCCGAGCCCTAAGCGAGTGAATACTGTGGCATTCTGTGCGTTACGGAAGGCTGCTAGAAGGGTTGGTGACCGCACGGTGATTGACCTAGGTGACCTCCAGAGGTGTGATTGACTGTGCCCTCTCTGGTGATTGTGAAGCCTTCAGAATTCGGGGCCATATTGTGTCTTGGTTATATTTTAGTTTGCAAGTCACTCTACTTTCAAAGAACAGTTCTTGCCTCGATTCCAATAGGTCAGAAGGCAGTTGCACTATATTGAATACAGGTAGTTCTAAGCCGAGGTTGACCATGCAAATACTAGTTGTTCCGGTTCCCGGTCAGGCAGGCACTTTCCCAACAGATACATTTCCCTTATCCTTATACTCTATTCTCTTATTCTCGACCGTCGAGCCACACCTCGATTATTCCAACCTCATTGCATCATCTCCTACCGTTTTTTCCATGTCATATTTAGCATTTCTAACTCTCTGCCATTGTCGAAATATCTGGCGGGCTGCTAGCCAATTTAATTACTAATGTATATCCAGAATAAAATAATAAGTGTTAGGATCTGATGACGATGTTCTATCCATATTAAAAGCATGGGAATTTGCACAACAGAGACAACTGCACTCATCACCATGTCTATTTCATTGCTACGACGTCTCTCTTTAGAAGGTCGATATGCAAACTTAATCGCCAATCTTATTCAGCCTATGCGCCGCTGATCCTCATGGCGGCGGCTGACAGTCTCTGCGGAGCACTCAAGCTTTGCTGGTCTTGTACTGCCAGTTCTTTATCTGGGAATATGGAAGGGCAAATTTCCTTCGCCTCAAGAGGCCCTCTCGTCTTTGCCTTTCGCTTCAGCTCCTATACGGTTCAACTGGGGTGTGTCTTGTCCTGTCTGTAGTGCCAACGCACGGATTTCTAACCGCGAACTGGCACGGAAGGTCCATATTTG
The DNA here is from genome assembly GCA_013623725.1 of Fusarium robinianum. Taxonomy (NCBI): domain Eukaryota; kingdom Fungi; phylum Ascomycota; class Sordariomycetes; order Hypocreales; family Nectriaceae; genus Fusarium; species Fusarium robinianum. The sequence goes on along the minus strand of JABFFI010000269.1, from coordinate 4,937 downwards.
TCAACCTTGTGGCTACTAATCATCGCGGCCATGAATTTCAAAAGCAGAGCTGCTGGGCCAACTTTGGTTATTTCAGCTTGCTCCGTCATCTTGCCAGGTGGAAGTTCCAACAAGGATGAGAAAAAAAGCTTGCGTGAGGTCCAGCTCCCATAAATGCCAAAATTCACGACTGGATTCCATTTAACTTCTTCTGCCTATTGAACATAACACTCCCTATTCGACCTCAACGTGACCCTATCCCAGGTATTGGTTACGACCCTACAAAGGGAATCGCCCTGCGACCTGAATCTTTAGTATCGCAGCGTTTCTTTTCCCGGATAGCCTGGAGATCTGTTTGTGTTTCAACGGTGGCTGTATCGTCGCAAGATCAAAGTCGATAAGCATAACCGATCCACGCTCATCATTCCAAAGCAAGTTTTAATCTCGCATGTCATTGTGAAAGACCCCATGAGAGCAGAGGAGACTTTGCAATGGCTTCTGCTGTTCCTTCGCTTCAGCTCCGTCAGCCATTTGGTCCCCGCCCCAGGACAAGAGGAGCATGTGAACAATGAACGACATCATGAGCGGGTAGGGAGTCTGGAGGTTAATACTTCCTAGGGACACGGGAATAATGTGCCCCTGTAGTGGCTCTAGTTGCGTGTATACCTTCCTCTCATGTTCAATGCTCGATACAGCGGCGGCAAAGGTTCCTTTCCCAACAAAAGTATAGCCATGGGTGTGTAGTAAGAGCTTGAATAGCTGCCCTATCGCCCCATATTTGCCCTCTATGGGCTTGCAGTAGCGATACCGATCACATGGCCGACTCATCTGACGGTCAGCGGTCTATATGAACTCGGATGTACTCATTCGATGTCGACTGCCCCCTCCTAGGGCACGGTGGAGAGCCACATTTAGGCAGTTCTCATCAAATAGGCCCTTTCTTTTGAGGCCCAGAAGACATGCTTGCGCACAGTATTGCCGGTCTGCGAGGTTGAAAGTGGCCCCGTCGGTACTTGCAGAATGGCCACTGTCGGAGGACCCCTTCTTTCGTTTGTTTGAGCCTCCGAGTGCCACAGGTATTGACGGCAGCGCGTCTGAGACGTCACCGTCGTCTCCGCTGTGATGGCTCGCATCACTATCAGTCTCGTCTGAGCGACTGCTCCCTTCCGATGGATTGGTGTCTTTGCATGATGATCTCGTTCGCCGGGTCGGCGATGATCGGGTAGCATCTCGTTCGAAGGAGGATGACGGATCATATGATGCGGTCGTCGCTACAGGGGGTGACGACGATGGAATTTCCGGCGTTGGCTCGCGCATTTCGGCATACATGTTAGGCCACGCCTGCAAATTGGCTTATTCGGTTTCGAGCCACTATTCTGTCTTCCCGGGATCTCGGAAGCTCTGCAGACAGAAGGCAGATAGTTGGGCAACTGCTGTGAAGAATAAATCCAGCGTCTCACCCTTCGCACTTATATCTGGGTGAATCATATGATAGTACAACACCCGGGCGTCCTCCCCAACCCGCAGGAAGATAAGGGATTTCCCCGCAGTAAGATACCCAAAAGAAGTTCGACAGCAGACCATATAGTGGAATGTCTGGGCCAGGGCTTTCGCAACTCGTTCTTCCGCCCTCTCGTTGACACGGTCATCCGCAGCGGATAGCGTGGTGCTCGACACTCTTAGTAGCACTCTGCTAAAGAGGTCTTCCTGCCGCAACGCTTGCCTAAAGTCTTCAACAGTGATCTTATGCGCTGCTTTGTACTCGGCTGGAAAGGCAATCATCGTTCCGTCTCTCGTACACCATCTGTCCGGAACGCCTATTCTTGATTTGTCTTATTCCCGGATGGCCTTTTTCTGCGGTCCAGATTAGCCTCGGCGTTTTTACATGGGCTGAGCACTGGCCCTGCTAAGCGCGACAGGGTCGGGTTCTTCCAGGGCATCGACTCGGTTTGTAAACAAGACTGTGCCGCATTTGAAATCTTCCATGGCTCGGCCAAAGGCCTCGAAGATCTCTTCAACTGGATCTTCTAGGGCCAAGTATTCAATTTTTTGGAGGTCTGCTTCGCAGGTGACAGCCCCAACCCTGCGTGTTTTTCGAGACATGCTCTTGACTTCAGACAGTGATGGAAGGTCAAGGTTGCTCAGCGCACGTCTCAAGGTTTCGTACTATTCCCGCTGAGAGGTGATGAAATCCTCCCATGGTCGGAGCTGGAGTGGATAGTATTTACCATCAACAGTCGTAGTGCTTTGGCTGGAAGTTGCGAGCTGAGGGGCTCTGACTTTCAGAGACTTGAAAAGTTGCTCGTCGCAGTGTCCGAGGTATTTGTCAAAGGTCGTTTTGTTGATGATGAGTAGAGCTGCATCTTTCTCACGGAGGGCTTTGTCCTTCGCGGCAAGCTCCTCCCTAAGCCTCTGCAGCTCATCGCTCTCCGACATAGCAGGTCGTCGCAATTGGAAATCCCGAATGGTGAATTTTCTAGTTCAGTTGGCTTTAAAAGCCAGGTCGAGTTGCACACCTGGTTGAAAAGAACAAGGTTTGAACGAACTTTTCTTAGTTCTGAGGCTGGGGGGTGTTGGGTGAATGTCTCTGGATTCTCATTGCTTCGGCTATAAAACAGTCGCGTCGGGTTACGTGTCTATCAGCGCGATCCCTAATAGTAGGAGCGCTATTCTTAGCACTAGCTAATTTTAAGTTAAGTATATTATTTATATTCTAACTTATTACTACCCTCTACGAGGGAACCTAATGTGTTTGACTTATTGTCTATTGTGTTGACCGTGTTATGTTATATTATCATAAAGTCGCGAGTATTGTTGACCTTATAAGTTGGCCTATTACTGCAGTCACCTTCGGTCTATGACGAGTTGAATAGTTAATTGATTGTATCTCGAAGCTGCATTTCTATTATAATAGTTGAATCCCCTTTTTGTCCTCTGGCCCGAATTCCCTCGCTATGCTAAGTTAACTTATTATTATCCCCTTTATCCCCTTTATCCCAATAGTTACTCTAGCTAATAGAATAACTAAATTATCACAAATATATATAATAGCTATTAAATCTATATTATTATTACTAGCAATTGATTATTATTATATAGCCTATTATAAAATATACCTACTTTATTAATATCCCCCTAAGCTTTAATATCTTTTATTAATTTCTTTAATAATCTTCTCTTTTTTTAAAGGAAGTTAATATATCTCTTTTTTAAGTTTAAAATTACATTTAAAAAAAGGAGAATAAAGTATTTAAATATAATTAATTAAATAATTTATATTTTATTAAGTAATTTTATATTAATTATAAATTCTTATATTATCTTAAGTTTCTTATAATAAACCTTAAGGCCTTAAAGCCTTAGATTATTAGTTTCTTTTAAGCTTATAAATATATTATTAAATATTTTATTAATATATTAAAGCTTATTTTAATAATTATTTATATAATTATTATAAATTATAAATTAAAAGGTTTAATATTAAAAAGGTAAGGCTATTTTATATAATTAATTATATATAATTAATTAAAATATATAATTAATTAAGATTAATAAAGATTATAAGTTAATTTAACTATTTAAAATAAAGAAAACTTAGGATTTTAAATCTTTATAATTAATTATATTTATTAATTTAAATTAAAAAAAAAATTATATTATAAATATTATAATTTATAATAAAATTAAATAATAATTTATAATAAAATTAATAAAAATTAATATAATTAAATTTTAATTTTAAATAATTTATAAATATTATAATTTATTTTAAAATTTAAATATATAATAAAAAAGTAATGGTAGATACTTCTTATTACAGCGGGCTATCTACTTAGGTACATTTTTCACAGCCACGATTAAGAGCTCCTAGTATTTTCAATATAATTAAGCCCAATTTACCTTTAACAGATCGGAAGGGGAGGTTTGGGCCTTATAGTCTTAGGCCATAAGCCTTATAGCCTAGGCCACAAGTCTTGCTGCCTCAGGCAGCCCCGTAAGGCCTCGGCTAGCTATATAAGGAAAAACCTCTATTGAATACAAAACCTCTCGCTAGCCCCCCCCCGGGCACCACAGCGTAACACAACAACCTACATTAACTAAGCCTTCTACCTAGCCATAGCCAGCTATAGCTAGCCACCATACCAGCCACTAGCCAGGCCCGGTTTCCAGCCTAATATATCTCAGCCAATAGGCTACAATTATACATAGCTAATAACATAAAATGGCCAGTTAATAGGTTAATGCCTTAGGCCATAAGGCACCACCGAGACCCCCGATGAGCCTTTATGAGGGGCCCCTCCTTGTTGTTTGTTTTGGGCCCCTATGATGTTAGGGACCGGATATGAGCTTAGTCAGCAGGCAGGTTGCCAATCTGCTAAAATGACTGCCCCGGCTGGAATTGAATCAGCGACCCTCTGAGACCTGTAAATGTATTTGTAAAAAGGGATTACCTAGTGCTAAGCTATTGTACTATAGGGGAATAATAAAAAAGTAATTTATTTAAATTATTTAAATTAATTAATTAAAAAAATAAAAAAAATCTTATAATTAATAAAATTAAAATTTTTATAAATAAAATTTATAAAATAATTATAAAAATTTTAAATATAAAAATTATTTTTTTTAAATATTTATTTTTATATTTTATTTTAATTATTAAATATAATATATATTATATAATTTTTATATATTAATTTTTTTATTAATATAAATTTAATATTTATTAATTTATTTTTTAAAAATTATTTATATATTATATATTAATAATTTTTATTTATAAAAATATTATATATTTTTTAAATAATATTATTTTTATATTTTTATAAATATTTTTTTTTAAAAAATTTTTTAAAAAGAAATTTATTTATATTTTTTATATTTTTTTTATAAATATTATTATTATAAAAAAATTATTATTATTATAAATAAAATTATTAAAATTATTTAATTAAATATAT
>JABFFI010000267.1:0-19231 GCA_013623725.1 Fusarium robinianum | reverse complement strand
CCACTCCCTTCAACTACGTCGAGAAACCCCCCCAAGGCCAACCCCAGCGCAACTACTCTGACAACCCCCAACCCACCCTCATCCAAGACATCCGCGGCCGTGAGTCCGACTTCTCCCTCGACCACGACGCCTTCCAGGTCATACAGGACGTCCCACCCTCCAAGGAGACCGAGTTCCGCGACGATGACTCCATCAAGGCAAACTACTACTCAGAAATTGAGGAGCTCCTGCTCCGTCATGTTCCCGGCGTCAATCGCGTCTTCTTCTTTGACCACACCGTCCGTCGCCAGGATCCCGACGCCCATCGCACACCCGTCACCAGGGTACATATCGACCAGACCCCCGAAGCCGTCATCCGCCGCATTCGCCACTACTTCCCTGACGAAGCGGACACGCTCCTTCAACACCGCTACCGCCTCGTCAATGTCTGGCGTCCCCTGAACAAGGCCCCTATTGAGTCCTTCCCTCTCGCATTCGCCTCATCCGCCTCCGTCAGGGACGCGGACCTCGTCGCTGTAGAGCACCGCTACCCGACCGGGTATCAGGGCTGGACGGCGGCTATTCACCATAACCCAGAACAAGAGTGGTACTACCTCAGCGGCATGACGGGCGATGAGCGGCTGTTGCTTGAGTGCTTCGATAGTGAGTCCTTGAAGCCGGGGTCCAACATCACGGGGCGTGTGCCGCACTCTGCGTTTGAGGATCCGAGGACCAGGGCTGAGGCCGAGGGTCGTGAGAGTATCGAGGTTCGAGCTTTGGTGTTTGGTCCTTGAGTTGTGGAAAGTCTGGAAATGTTAGCTGGCATGATCAATGATAAGGTATGATGGAACATGAATCAAGTCTACAATCGTGAGTTGAAATGCGGATGAGTTATTACGACCCTCGAGCACACACACGTATAATAAAAAACTTTTGATTTCTATATCACTCTATGTGCGCACACATGACTTGTGTATGCTTCAGGACTTGACTGAAACCCTGCTGACCACCCTTGATCGCAACGTTGAAAAGAGAAAAAAAAAGAAGAGTTCTGGTACTCATGAGCCGCAATCGTTGCTTGGCTTCTGACCTCGTATCCCGCCGCTGTGGCCTGGGAAAAAGCGCAAAAGAAAATCACATCCGCAATGCTGTCATCCTTGATCCGATTTCGTTTTCATCCTCCAAGCAAAAATCAAATGACATTTGTGGTCCAAAAAGAGTCAACACCGTTGCGCCTCGCTCGCAATGTCGTGAAAAGGAGCCATCAACCTTCAACGTGAAGCGCGAAGCCTCAGTTCTTGCGGCCTCTGCCGCGGGTGCTGTTGCTTCCCTGTCGGCTCATGGCAACGCCACCCGCACTGCTCTGGCGGCTCATGGGAACGGCGGCACTGGAATGGGCGGCAGCAGAAGGGACGGGCCCGCCATGGGCAGGGCTGGGTTGGTCGCGAAGGCTGCTGACGGCTGGGAGACCCAGCGAGTCTCGCAGATGCTCGGGGTCATCACGCGAAGCGCTGGTAATGGCGACATATCGAGCATCTCTGTAAGGGGTCGCAACGGCCTCCAGGATTTTGCGCACTCCGGGATGGGTGTCGAGATGAGAACCCGGCTTATGAGCCGCGCCGTAGACCTTGAGAGTGTTGATGATACCCAGGTCGGCAGTAATGTCGTCATTTCCAAGGGGAACGGGGTAGTTCTGGTCAGCCGATCGCGGGTACGGCTTGAGGTACTGCTGGGGAACGGGGGGTGGCATCTTGGGAGGTTCCCGAGCTTGCATGAGATCAAGGTTTCCGGGGAGATCAAGGTTGGCAATACCCTCAATTCCAAGAATCTTGTCGTCAAGGAAGTTGTGGTTCACGCCACGGTTGCTTCGAGTAGCGTGCGAAACCGATCGCTCCATCACCGGGGCCGAAGGCTGAGGATCAGCGTCGTGGTCGCCGTTCCCGTTGGCGTCACCATGGCCAGATTCGCTGTCGTCGGGCGACATTCGCTGTCCAAGAACGCGGTTGCGAAGGACATACTGGTGAGCCGCAACGGCGGCAGAGTTGTAGTTAAGCGAAATCTCCTTGTCGGTGAAGAGCTTATCAATGCTGTAGACAGGGCCGTTCTGCTTCGCAGCGGCGCGGGCCTTCTCTGACTGCCAGATGGCGGTCGTGTTGTTCGGGTCAAGAGCCCGGCGGATTGGCGCAGGCGACCCGTCGTCGTCGCCGGCATTTCGCTTGCGCTTCTTGCTATCCGAGTACATGTGCATGTCGTCGGCGTCCTTTCGCAGTCGCGTAGCTCGCTTCCCATGAGTGCCGCCAGGGCTCGACGGGTTGGTCAAGCTGAACTGATTCGGATTGAGGAGCAAGGCGTTGGAGTCATTAATTTCCAATACCTCCTTCTCCCGGTTCAGTCGGTTCTTCTTGTGCGTCAAGGTGTTGACAAGACGATCGCGAAGGGTGGCTGTGAGAGCATTGTGCTCCCGCTTCACAGTCTCGACCTTGTAGGTATATGTGTTTTTGTACTCTTGGAGACGTCGCTCGAACTCGTTCTGCATTTGGAAGCACGGTTAGCGGTCGACTCGTTTGGGCAAAAGCCGTTCCTATTCTCACCTTAGAGAGTGCCAATTGAAAGTCGCGGATCTCGACCAGATCCTCGACGTCCTCGACAAAATCAGAGAACCGGACGCCAGCCATATCGAGAAGGCTTCTGGCATCTTCAGCGTTCACCGGTGGCCCTTGAGCCTGTCGGTGCTCTCGCTGCATCTCGGCGATGACGTCGAGGACGTTGGCATCGTAAGGGTTGAAGCGCTGGACGAGGTTGGTATCGAGCTGGATCTTCTGGAGCTGATCCCGGTAGGTGAGGTCTCGCTCGCGGTGAAACTTCTCAGTCATGGCGGTAAGCCGCTCCATGAGAACATGTCGCTTGCGATCTCGCTTGGATTGGGAGGCGGGCGCGGGAGAGCGGTGATCGTTTCGACCACCAGGGCCAGCGGGCGTGGCTGCGTCGTTGGCAGCCATTTCGAAAGACTGTTTTATATTTCGTGATGGGTTTAGAAAACGTGTGGGTATTCTCGGGGAGGTTTGAAAGAAAAAGAAAAGGGTGTATCAAGGCACGAGATCGGCCGACGGTTCTGAGAATCGGGGTTCGGCGATGGGTGTAGAGGAATGGTTGGTCACCTGTATGGACCTTGCGATTTCGTGTGGGTGATTTGGAAAGAGAAAGAGAAGAAAGGTGGGTTGGGGAGAAGGATGAAAAAAATAAAAGACGAAGACAGGTTATATATCTGCGTCCTCAGGCTTTATTCCCCTTCCTATTGTGAGGATTATTGAATGAAGAGGTGTGTGAGCATGGGAAAAGAGAGAGAGAGAGAGAGAGAGAGAGAGAGAGAGCGTTGAAGTAAACGGGAGGGTGCGTATTGTTCAGCCTTCTGACTTCAGACGCCCCGGGTGGGAGCGGGCAGCATGACCGGCTGGGGGCACAACAGCTAAAATCCGCTCACCGCTTACCGAATGCGGTAAAACGGAAAATACTGCCCAATGCCTGTCTTGTTGTGGCATGACCCCACTGACTCCCTGATTGGCTGAAACCCCTGGACCAGTTCAGAATGGGGGCTGCTCCTCGTCAGGTGTGGGGCACCATGCTACATACAGTCAACTTACAACAATAGGTAGGTCGGAAGCCTCTATGAGCTCTCAATCACAAATGGACAATAGGATTTCAGCATCCCGATTTTCGTCTTTGCCGTCAATGGTGAAATTTTTTCAACGCAAAACCATACAGATTTTCTTTAGCCCCCTCATTCATCCTAATTCAGAGTCCGCTCCGGAGCTTCTGGAGCTGGCTAATTAGTCCAAACCCACCAGGCAACTTGTTGTCCTCTACCACCACAGCCGCATCTCTCGTGACACTCCCCTTGCGTGATCGTGAAGCTTCCCCTTTGCTATCCTTCTTCGCTACTTGTTCCGTCTCCTTCATGAGCTCCCGATGTCGGTCCTCGACCATCTTTGCCAAACCCTCGATGAACCTGGTTCGTCCTTTTTCCTCTGCCGTATCCTGCCACACAACCGTCAGGTCCTTGAGCTGCTCAATCCTTTGCGCCGCCTTCTCGATGCCCTGAATAGGATCTTCAGACTTGGTCAAAAGATCAGAGATCTCTGCCCTGATCTTTCTCAGGACTTCTTGCCCCTTCTCCTCTGAGCTCTGCTGCGCCGATCCTGGTTCTGGCGCCGACACGGAGAGGAAGCCTGAGCTGACCGAAACCTCGGATGGTGGAAAGACAAACTCCATAGCATCGCCAAAGGTCTTTATAACCGAATCCAGGCGAGACCGCACGAGAGTAAGAGTCTGTAGTTGCTTGATGTAATCGGGGTCCTGTGGATCGCCCACGCTGCTCGTAGCCTTGGGCGCAGCTTCTGATGGCGCCGTGCTCTTGTCGTCACCAGCAGCGACTAATGCAGCAGAAGCAGCGGCCTTTCTCGCTTCGATGGCCTCTTGCAAACCCTCGGGCACAAACTTCTGAATGTCATCCTGAAGTGACTCGTTCATAGTCTCCTGCAGACTCAGCGTCTCGCCCCGAAGTAATTCCACCTCATAGGCAAGGCGGCTCCCACTCCTCAGGATATCATCGGTGAGCTGCGTCAACGTGTTTGATAGCCGAGACGTGTGTGCGTTGAGCTGAGAAATAAGAGCCTGAGCTTGGGTGGACAGCTCAACTAACGGCGCAACATCAGACCCTGATCGTGCAGGCACCGAACGCTGCTGCAGCGGCGGTATGGCAGAATTGAGGAACTGTGCGGGGTCGAATGAAGGGTCTAGGAAGTCCTGCAGGAACTCGTCGGACGTGTGTTGCGATTTGGGCTGGATCACAGCCTTGGACCTGCGTCGAGCGTGTCCAGATCTGAGTGAGCTGGCATTGCTAGTTGCTCGTCGCCGAGCTCCTTTCAAATCGGATGCCATCCTGCCTGATCCTTGTTTTTGAGCCTCTGAGGTTTGGAAAAATAGATGTTTAATCTTACGCCCTATGAGTTGAGCATCAAATTTGCCGTCGTCCAGGTGTCCAGACTTGAAAGACGTGGTCGAGAAACGTTGGAACAGCTTCGTAGGAGTACGTAAGGTGGTGGTAACATTGAATGCTGGCCCCTTCCAGCGCACACCCCCCCTTCCCCCCAGGAACATGCAGGCGCCAAGAGCCGATGATAACCCGATGAGCAACTTCCATCACCTCCACTTACAAAAACAACCGGGACATTCTAATCAGGTTTACATAAGACCCTTCTCCTCACCGCGTCTCTCTTCTTTGCGCTTTGAAGGGAATAAAATCTCTATATTAAGAAATGAGCGATTCACAGGAAGAAATGAAGGTCGATCCCGCAAGAGCCCAGGCTCTTATCTCCCAGCTCAACTCTGTCAAGGAGCGTCTCGCGGCTGTGGCAAATGGGCGGAATGTATGTCACGACTCTGGTCCAGTCTCGAGATGAGCATCACAACTTACAAAAAAAATGTAGGTTCGACTCGTCGCCGTGTCCAAGTTGAAGCCTGCAAATGATATCCTGGCCCTCCATCAGGCACCGACCTTGCACATTGACTTTGGCGAAAACTACGCTCAAGAGCTCACCCAAAAGGCAGCTCTCCTCCCCAGCACCGTCCAATGGCACTTTATCGGCGGCCTGCAGTCCGGTATGAAGCATCCAGCAACATCCTCAGAGCATCCATCTAACAGGAGTCCTCAGGCCACTGCAAGTCCCTCGCCAAAATCCCAAACCTCTTCTGTGTCTCCAGTGTCGACACCTCTAAAAAGGCCCAGCTCCTCAACAACGCCCGCACCAACCTCCTCGCCTCCCAGCCTACCCTCCCCAAGCTCTCTGTGCATATCCAGGTCAACACCTCCGGTGAAGAGGCCAAGTCCGGCTGTGCCCCTGGCGCCGAGACCGTCGCCCTATGCCGCCAGATTGTCGAGACATGCCCCAGCCTGCAGCTCCTTGGCCTCATGACCATCGGCGCCATCGCTCGCAGCAAAGCCACCACCCCAGAGAACGAGAACGAGGATTTCGTGACTCTAAGGCAGCAAAGGGACCTCGTTGCCAAGGAGTTGGGCTTGGCTGAAGACAGCCTAGAGCTGAGCATGGGTATGAGCGAGGACTTTGAAGGTGCGGTGCAGTTGGGCAGCGGAGAGGTGCGGGTAGGCAGTACCATTTTTGGGGTGAGGCCAGCAAAGGCCGATGCGAAGATTAAGGTGTAAATATCCACGGGTTAAATAGAATCCATCAGCGCATGGCGAAAGATCCGACCGATTCCTCATCGTCATGACGTAGCGGCTCCCATGTGCACTCTGCAACAACACTCACAAGACGGGATATTCACAGCAAGACAACCTAAAAGGGTGGAAATGTATTATTGGTATCCTCCCTGCCCATGATCGCTCTGTACATGGCAAACTCGGAAGCTCAGCCCATGGGCCCACGACAATGATCGACTATATAAGACAAAAGCTAGGCAGGTGTGCATTCGACGCAGGCAACATTTCTCTCTTCTCAGCCATAATCAGACATCAGACAGCCTACGAATCGAGCGCTTCATCCACTCCATTCCCCCATGCTAAATCCCAAACGCCCGTATGCTGCTCTGCAGTAGCAAGACAACTCCATTCAAATGGATTACATCAAAGTACGGGTTTAGCACCCCGGTCAGGAGACCATCACGTTTCGAAACGAGTCTGAGATTTGGTCTCGCGAGGGGGGTTCGAAGCGCTCATGCGACGTAGAGACTCCAGCGGATAGTCGATCCTGCATGAGCTTGAGCATCACAGCCGGTACCGAGTCGTCGGTCGCACGAATGGTTAGACGAATCATCTAGATTGCAGTTAGCCAGCAGCACAAGCTTCAGGGCTCACGAATAATCTTACCTGTGTGGAGTAGTTCGGTTCCAATCTCATGAGACAACCGAACTTGCCCCCTTCAGAAGTGTGTAGCACGCTCGCTCCGACCAAGTTCTTGGGGTTGGGGTCAACCATATCCAGCAAACGCCACCTGAAGCCTTCCACTGTCTTCGAGATGAACCCCTCGGTAATCTCTCTGCCGCCCGCCTTTCCGGTCACCCCAAAGACTCCCTGGGCTTCGCGGGGGGCACCGCCAATCTGCTTCCACCTCCTGAAAAAGTCCTCGGCAGTGAGCTCGGCAGGGTCCATGAACTTGTGAATTGCCACGGGGAGCTTCAGCGTGAGGGCCTGCAGAGCACCTGCCAGGTAGCTAATACGGATCGTAGGACTCTTGTCAAACACCTTCTTCGCCTCGAACATGACCACCTGCTGGGACTGGCCATTTTGGACAATTGTGCTGTCGGGAAGGTTTTTCACATCCCACGTCAGATGCGTCTTCTCGCTCTCGTCCAGGTCCAGTGTTGTTGTGAACGAGCTCATCGTCGCGGGAGTCTTGTTCTTGAAGTATGAGATGATGCAAGCCATCTGTCCACGATATTCTGACCGGACACCGATTTGGAGCTGGCCATCCTCGTACAGAACGCCGTCCGCCCGGACCATCAGCCTATTGTAACCAAGTTCCCATCCAGGTGACAAGTGTGCGGCACTGGCAAGGTTTGGCGCCTTCAGCATCTTCGGCTCCGAGGGCCCTGGCACGTTCAGATCCAGTCCAGCCAAGTCAGCCGCCCCATTAGAATGACCATTGGCGACGCCAGCCGGCCCCTGCCCATTTGCCTTGCCATTGAGGGAAACATTCGAACTGAAGGTCCTCTTAAGAGCTCCAGTCCCCATGCTAAGCTCTGTGGCATCTGCGTTGGCATCCTTTCCGCCAACCACCCACGTCCTTCGGTCGCTGGTGTTGGCATGCTTCTGATGCAATCGAGAGAGAAGCGCCGACTGTCTCTCTGGGAATGGTGGCATCTCGTCGCAGATGGTCCGGAGAAGGTCGTCGGTGGGCATGCTCGCCAGTGTAAGGTACTCGCATGCTCTCTGCTGCAGCTCAGAGTCCAGGTTGTGGCTGTGGAATTCAAAAACGTGGATGAGCTGAGGCTTAATTTCCGGAAATAGGTTGACATATTTGATGAAGCATGACAAGATCATGGCACGAGTGCTCGATGAACATGCGGTAAGCTTGCTCTGCAGTGCCAGGAACTGTTCGATGGGGCTACATCGAGGTTGGTCGGCGATGAGATGACCGAACTCTCCCAGGATGTAGGCGCCGATCTTGACCAATGTCTCGTGGCAGTGGTCCGACTTAAGATACTGGAGGGCATTCTGGGCTGCGTAGACTTGCAACTCCTCATTATTCGTGACGATCTGAATAACTCGTTGCCACACTTCGTCGCTGACGTGGTCTCCGGCCATGGCGATGAGTCGAAGGGAGATATCGACATACCACTGGACATCGGTCGCGTACTTTTCCGTGAGAATGGCGATCTTAAGGACCATTTCCTCGCGGATGGCAAAATCGGCATTCTGCAGATAATGCAGAAGCTCACCAACGATGACTTGAGCATTTGAAGCGTCACACATGCTGTACAGCAAGTCTAGGCCCTTGCGTCGCACGCTAATATCTCGGTCCTTCAGGGAACCCAGGATGATTTCTTGGTGCTGCTTGATAGGGTCCAGCGTTTCTGCTCGCGCGGCCAGATGCGTCATTGCCTCCAGGCCAAGATATCTGACGTTGGTCTCTCGGCTCTGAATGAAGCGACCGAGCCTGGAGGAAATTTGCTTCATCAATCCGTGTTCGGTGTCCAAGTGGATAATAAGATTGATAGCTTCGAAGAGGACGGCATTCTGGGCATTGTTCTGTTGGACGTTCTTGTTGGTCTCCATGGCCAGGTTGAGGATTTTTTGGAGCGACTCCCGAATCATGTCTCGAACATGTGTGTCCTCTAAGCACATCGTTAGTGGCATTCTGAGTAACCAATTCCATAAATCTCAACATACCGGCTGGGGGGAAGTATTGCAAGAGCCTCAGAAGCTTGATTTGGAGCCATGGGCAGGGGACTTTGTAGTATAGGTAGTCGGTTGTATACTCCCCATCAATGAGAATCCGCTTCAGCCGAGCAGCAGCCTTAGCATAGGCTCCCTTGTACTGATCTAAGTTGTCCTGGGCCAAAGTCATGACGAGCGAGGTGACCGAAAGTCCCACACCAAGATCAGCATCATCCATCAGGTGGATAATGCGCTCCGCCCATTGGGGTGATACAATGTCCGGGTGCTTGCGGTAGAGTCGGAGCAGCGTCAGGGCAGCCTTCTTCTTGACAAAAGACTTGGAGGTGCTGCGCGGCGATCACTGTTAGTAACCATCATATCACAACAGGGGGTCGACAAGATTCAACACGTACGGCGAAATCAGGAGCCTGTGGACCTCTCCGTTCAGGGCCTCGCCCATCTCTCGACTACCGACATTGGCGATGGCATGAAGCGCAAGACAATTGAAGAGCTCATTATGGTCGAGTAGGTCTTTGCGGATACTATTGACGACTAGATGCAGTAGCTCGTGCTTCTCGTGTAGGAAGAGTGTCATGGCGAGGTATCCGATCTGCTTCTCTGAGTACTTCTGGGCCGAGATGAGGTTGACAGCCTCGAGATGGCCGAAATCGACGTTCCATCCCAGGATGTAGATGTACAACAGCTTGCAGACATATTTCTTCTTGTGGTAGCCGCTCAGATTTCCGTCCTTGAACTTCTGGCGGATGTTGGCAAGTTCCTTGTTGATTCGCTTCTCCTCAAGCTCTCGAGCTCGCGCATTTCGCAGATCGGCGATGAACTGAACCAAACCGCGCATGTTCGAGTTGCTGCTGCTCGAGCGGCCAAGGAAGCCAGTTCCGGAGGACGACATGATGAATAGCGCCTTGCGGCCTGGGGGCCGTTACTTTGCGAACAGACAGAAAGACCCCTGGATTATGGATAATGACAATACGGCGCGTGGTCGATCAAGACGACCACGTGCTGCGACAGATGAAAGGCGACGTGTAGCCTGAAGGAATCCCCAAATTAAGAATGTGAGCGCCTATCGCAGAGATCGCATAGTCGATTCGAGTTGCCCAGTCGGCTTAGGCGAGAGACATCGAGTCTTGGTGGACGAGAGATTGTTTGGATCGAGGGGGTGAGCTAAGCGGGAGGTGCGGACGGTCGTGCGCGGTTGCGTGGGTGCGTGGGTTCGGTGCGTGGGCGATGTACGGAGCACGTTGCGAACGGGGGGGTTCAGAAGGGTTGAACGGAAGCGTCGGGGCTCTGCGATGAGAGGAGAGGATGAACAAATGGAAATTTGGTGAATCTTCCCGTGCCTTTTGGACGAGGAAGAAGGTAAAAGGTGTCGAGCGGTGACGAGGAAGGAATCCCAGCGAGGTAAGTATCACGGGGGGTAACAGTGAGGTAGGCACGTCGAGACGGAAGCGGAGAACCGGTTGTCTTCTCCTTTAGGCCTTCAGGAGGGCAGTTACCTATCTCCAGCGAACCTGCCTGGACCTGCCCAAATGAAAGAAACCTGGGAAGGACCCCCCCCCCCCTCTCGCCCAAAAAAACGCGACTCTTCTCCAGGTACCAACTTTCTGGTCCGTGCGTCCGCACTCCATCATGACTTCAATTACATCAGCACGTTTTTCTACCTCAACGTCCATCATCGCCCAGTTTCCCCAAAACCCCATTCCCTTGCCTTCTCAGTCTGCGGAGAGAAACCTGCAGACTGGAATGCCATGAAGGCATGCGCGCGGTCGTCTTCGATACTGCGCTGTAGCTTGCGCGCCCTCCCACGGCCAACTACACTGAGTAGTTCCCTCACTAATCGGCGCTTCTACGCTGTCCAAGCCGCGGGGGCTCCCCGCTTCCAAGTCTTCAATCGACGCACAAAATGGCTCCAGAAAGAGCGTGCTGCTATCAATCCTGAGGAGGGTCGCCAGGCGGACTATTTGAAGGATGAGGTTGCCATTCGGCTCTCCGAGAGACTCCTGGTAGGCATCATCCCTGCCCTGGGATAGCTTCACACGTCTAACCAAGTACCAGGACATCAACCGACGTTTCCCTCGAGTCCTCGACCTCGGCGCGAACTCCTGCAACATTGCACGAGCTTTCGCACGAGAAAACCCCGATCCAGATCCAGCCATGCCCGTATCCCCGCCACTTGCCACTCGCATTGACGAATTAGTTGCGGCCGACTCGTCCCATGCACTTCTCTATCGGGATGCTGATCTTGACTTCAACAAGCAGCTCAACATTACCCGGCAAGTCCTAGACGACGAGGAGTCAATCCCGTTCGAGCCAGGTTCTTTTGACCTGGTCATGAGCTCTTTGAGTCTGCATTGGATCAACGACCTACCCGGTGTTCTGACACAAATCAACAACATCCTCAAGCCCGACAGTCCCTTTATCGGCGCCATGCTTGGAGGTGATACACTCTTCGAGCTCCGTACGTCTCTTCAGCTAGCCGAACAAGAGAGGCGTGGAGGAATGTCTCCTAGGGTCTCTCCATTGGCAGACGTAAGAGACGTTGGAGGTCTCCTCCAGAAGGCTGGTTTCAAGATGTTAACTGTAGATGTTGACGATATCATCGTTGACTATCCCGATACATTTGCTCTAATGCAAGATCTCCAGGCAATGGGCGAGGGCAATGCTGTCCTGGGCAGAGAGATGGGTGCTATCCAACGCGATGTGCTGCTCGCGGCTGAAGCAATCTACCGGGAGCTCCACGGCAACCCGGACGGGTCTATTCCTGCGACATTCAGAATCATATACATGATCGGGTGGCACGAGGGCGAGAATCAGCCGAAGCCGCTGGCCAGGGGCAGTGGGGAGGTGAACCTGAAGGATTTCTTGGAACAAAAATAGAGGTGTGAGAACAGATATGTATGATAAAGTGTACAGCTGTAAAAGTAGCCAAGGTGGAGCTTCTCTGAGAGCCGTTGGACAATCGCGCTTTATAGTCGTTAGGTATTCGCTTGTCCGTCTATATTGCCGTGCTCCGCCTCCATTGATCGCCCTATCACTCCAGGAATGCCATATGGGCTCTACACCCGACGCCAGTCCGTCATCACTCGCCCAACAGATCCCAGGCCCGCAACCTCGACAACCTTCTCATGCCAGCTCAGGAGTACACTCATTGCTGCCTGGGCAGGCTCATTCGCCGCACCGGGCCGTCCTGCGATCTGGCTGAACCCACCAGATTGGGGGGTATCCTGCGATCGTGAAGGATGGGCAGTCGCCATTCCCTTGTAACTGGTTCCTGTCAGTCCATTGCACTAAGAAGCTCCGGGTGTTGCAGCATACATGTATTTCATCAGCACATCTAGGCACTCGCTGCCGCCCTCGGAGCCGTAGATGCTTCTGAGCAGGGGGCTCATTTCGCTCGCCTTGATTGACTGAAGGACCTCGATGATCGTGTGTAGGTGCGCCTCCTATTCAATTTCGCACTCGTTAGCTCTGCGTATTCCCCAGTGCGCCCATTAACGGTCTTCCATGTTGAATCAGAATAATGTACCTTCGCCGCATCCGTGCCATTGTACACAGGAGTGTCCAGGCAGCCCCTCAGGGCGCCCTCCGTGTCACCACCTCTTAGAAGCTGCCTGACCTGTCCCGAAATCTGTCGCACGTCGGCCTCGTCGATCTCGGGCTGCGGTGGTAGGAGTGTTGAAGTGTCGAAGTTCTGGCTGGAGTCCTCGTTCAGAGCATCAATGTTGATGGTCCGCCAGGCATCGCTCAGTGTGGCACTAGTGTGCTGCTGGATGATCGACATGTTGTTCGGCCGCAGGTGTGCTTTCGGTGTAGTGGTAAATTCGCGGTAGAGACTCGTCGTGTACTGTGAGAGATGCGACTTCGGTACTGAGGAGCTTGCTTGACGTTCGGTGATGTCTGGAGCTGGCTGCGTCAGCGATGGCGGGGTGGAGATGGGGCTGAACAGGTGGCACAGCACATGCGTTGGCTGGAAAGCTCTCCGACGGGGACAGGAGGTTGGAAACAGAAAGGGCAAGTACCTACCTTCTCGCACGCCAGATAGTGAAGTACGAAGCGCGAACCTCAAATTCAGGGGCTCTCGGTGACCTCTACTTGCTGGTCCATGCCTCGTAGCGCCCCTATTGGCATAGCCACGCCCACGCGAAATCTGAGCCCACGGGTACTGCACTAACAGAATCCAACACGAGGGATAGGCTACCCTATATCCATGTGGCTGCGGACATGAAGAGACTCATATCAACCCAAGTGCTTAGGTAGCTCGGATTACTCTCTCCGTCTCTCGCTGACAATGCCCGCAATTGGAGTTCCGGGTCCGAGTTATTTTAGGTAGATCCAGACCTACCTACCTACCCAGTTGCCTGTGAGAGCCTGGGCGGTGATGTTGTCTCTTGATATCTACTAGTACCTAGGTAGGTAGCTGCCCAGAGCTGACACCGTCGCCCACCCGGTGACATTGGATATTCCAACAACGTGATTTCGGATACTCACCAGCTCCCAAACTATTTACTAACCGTCGTCCACCAGAGCCGCGTCCCCAACAAACGTTGCCACTCGCACGAAACGAACGCTCGTATTGCGGGGGCGAATTGGCTGCCCGACGGTTGGTCGGGAGACGCCGTGTCACACTACCTTCCCCGGACGACGAAATTGTTCCTCACGCCTAGGACGGATAGGGGTCACTTCAAGCGAGTCAGTCCTGGGCTTATACAACTAGGCATCAAGATTAGCACCATTTCCGGCACTGACCTGGCCAGTCGGGGCAAAACAACAAAGACGATCACAGCCAATTAGTTGCAGATCAGGCACAGACGCCCATTGCATCCCAAGCAAGAGAGTCAGGCACTGGAGGCGGTTTGGAGATCATCTCGATGTCAGCACTCCAAGAGGACGGAGGGGGAGAGGCTGGACATCCCAAGACCCGTGAGCTTGACCTGGCCCATCCCATCATACGGGGCGCACGATCCGTCTCGAACGATGAGCACGCACCACCGAAGAACGCCTGGCATCCGAGCAGATCGTCCTTCCAGAAGACCACTTACCTAATTAAGAGGCTGGCCCCCTGGCCCACCTCATGAGCCAGGAACCGTGGAGATAACTCATTTTGAGGAAAATTTTCCTTTAAAATTACCAAGCGATTCCAGCATGGAAGCCCTGCAATGCGGAAGTGGTTCCCCGGTGCCACGAGGACTCTTCGACCCGTCTCAATCGACCCGTCCAAAATGACGACCCTGAGTTTACAGTGTAACTAGCCCACGATGGTTCTCTAGGGATGCTGGTCAACAAAGACTGAAGATTGACGAGCAATCGTGAGGCTGTGCCTTTGAGGGCTCTCGCGGGAACTCCGAGATTCTTGGATCACCCCCATCAGCCGACAGTCAGAGCTCCTTCGCCCACCTGTCCAGGCACTTTGATTTCTGCGTCGTAGGTTCGGCCCCATGTGAGGATTGGCGGGGAACGATAGTCGTACAGAACCACCTTGGGCATCGAACAAGTTCCCCCGATGTTGATCTGCAAAAGGCTTCGCTAGAGCTTCTGGAAGATGGCCACGAGAGTGCTGCCCCGGCTGAGCCTTTCGGTTGGGTACCAGCTTCCAGCGCCATCGTGCCAGGGTGCGATAGGTGGATTTGCCCATGGCCCACCATCATACAGGATGCCAAGAAGGGTCTTCATCTCATCAGCCTGTGAGCTCGGTGGCTGATGCGAATACAGCTGTACGTACTTCGTATGTACCGTACCCGGCAGTGTTTCCGCACCCTAGCTGACGCTGCGCAGATCAACGAGACGCCCATAGGGCGGTATCGAATGGAAACATGGTCTCCAGCCATCGTGACCATCCGGGGCCCAGGTCTGCCAGCTTCAAATCGGCAGTCCATGACCTCAATGACAAGCCAGAGATGAAGCCGGGCGGCTCACAACTGCGGTCCTCCCGAGCCAGTAGGCGGCTTGCCAGTCACACCCTAGCGCCATCTCCGCGAAACGAGTCGCCGGGACAGTCTCCGGAGCAAGGATCATGGGCGTCCGGATCTCATGGCCTCCTCGACAAAAGCCTTCGATCCTTGCAAAGGCCCGTGTGCAGAAAGAGGCAGCCGTGTGGGCGATGAAGGATTTCTACAACGCGACGACCCATGCCCGAGAAATAACAGAGGAGGGATCTCTGAGCAGGGCTTGACCCAGCCGGTCTGGCGAACAGACACTATGGGCGTTAGACCGTTGGGATGATCGCATGACACGTGACGACGCCACGGCAATCTGTCGATTGAGGCCACAGGGGGCGTTATTGATGCCAATCACCTGACATCTGCTGGAGCAGAACGTCCTCTGAGAGCCACTGCGGAGGCCCAGAACGCCACGGGAGGATGCTATCAACCGATGATGAGAAGGCTGAGGAGGAGGTCGGTATCCAGCCGAGAGGCCAGCGACCCCTGTTTCAAGTCCGAATTTGGCCAAAGAAAATTGGCTAATGCAGGAACACTGGAGGGCTATGGGGCAGCGATGCGCAAGCCGCCACAACATGTGGATAGGTCGCGCTAAGGTTCTATCCCCTGGAGTGGAGGACGGGAGTTGTTGGTGTTCATCTCACCCAAGGATGGTCTCCACGGGACAAGGACAGCCAAAATTACCTGGCACGAAACTCTGACCACCTACACGGTACCCGTTGTTGCAACTGACGCCGACGGACGAGAGAACCGCGCGTTTGCGGACGCCCCTGTCCCGAATACGCCATGACCTTCTTACAGTGTGGCCCTGAGAAAGACCCCCAGTCGACACGGTACGTTGTATATTGACATGGGGGTTTCAAGCTAAGTGCGGCCTTCTGGAAGGTTTCTACGCAAGCCTCATCGGTCCACCAGGAAATCTCACCGAACAGTGAGCCCGATAGACCGAAAGGCCTGCCCTGCAGCGGGTTCCGGAATTCAGAATGGAACTGGTTGTGTGCTCTCTAATACAGACCCGTAACTAGCATCACGTTGCGACATTGCCAGGATATAAAGGGGCATCGTCTATCTATTCTCATTGTCAATAGCAGCCTCTAACCAAGAGCGAGAGGTGCTGCCTCTCTGTTGGCTCGTAACCAAGT
This sequence comes from Fusarium robinianum, assembly GCA_013623725.1. Taxonomy (NCBI): domain Eukaryota; kingdom Fungi; phylum Ascomycota; class Sordariomycetes; order Hypocreales; family Nectriaceae; genus Fusarium; species Fusarium robinianum. Next base: position 3,263 of record JABFFI010000267.1, on the reverse strand, counting down.
CATGGGAACGAGTGCGGGTGTGGATAGTGTTGGCCGACTCTTTGGCGGGAGAGCCACCGGGCAGCTTAGGCGAGGCCGGCAGTGGTTCCGCTGGGCGGGTTAGGGCTGTCAGCAATGACACTTGGCTCATTGCAGCCCAGAGGAATCCCTGATTTCTTCCATCGATGTACCTGCTGCGGAACCTAGCGGGGGACTGAAGGTGAAGCGAAGACATTTCGGTCCTCAGATTTTGGCGCTGGGGGCCAAGGACGCCCTAGTGATGGAAGAGGAGTTGTGGATGGCGGAAGAGGTTACACCTCCCGGCTCACAGCAACCACGCCGACTAGGTTGTTGTATGGAGCATGCTCCCGAGGCGGCGGGTTACGGTGTCGCTGGCCCAAGGGTTCCAGATCCTTGGGATTCGGTATCACAAGCGGGACGCGCAGTCTCAGCCAGACATGCGATTTGCTGGTTCGGCCGAGGAACTGCCTCGTCCACAGCAGACATGAGCATCATGGCCCGACTAGGGCCACAACTGTACATGCCGTTCTCGTTTGCCACACTGATCGGTCCTGCTTTGTCCTTGATTTCGATCCACGTTCCTGCAGCCTGTTGGATGCCGCGGGAACGCATTCCTGATCCTGGAAGGCATGAGAAAAGCTGGTCTTACGCGGTTCAAGGGCAAGCTATAACTCCAGAGCCTCAAAGTACTCGGCCCGCAACGCCCAAAAAAACTCGATGGACCAAGCGATCGGGTTTCTTAGCCGCGACTTGGAGCTTGCCGCTGGCAGCACTTCGCAAACAGCCCCGAGAGAGCGGATCACCACCACGCAGGGTTCGTGTCAGGGCCAGCCAATCGGTGATTACTTCAGATAAGGGTATCTTGCGAGGTGCGATGCTAGATCAGTCTAATTATAAGCTTCTCGAAGGTCGCCGGATACGATGCCCTTCGCTGCCATCTCTGAATGCCATTGAGGCTTGACAAGAACCTGTAGCCAGGAAGCGAAGGAGAATGAAGAGGAAAGGAAGAGCCGAATACGACATGGCGTCAGCGAAGAAGGATCACGAGTGTGGTACCTCTGAGGGCCACGATACTGGATCGGTGTTACCAATGACTTTCTAATCGAACAGCAGAGACGGCCCCGTCGTCAAGTCTCGGGCCACGGAGCCCGTCCCGGCGCTTGGACGGAACATGCGTTGAACCACAACCTGTGGAGGCACAAATAAGCACGAACTGCTGGGGGATTCTGAATAGAATCTCCTCTCTCGTCTTGACGCTAGAGACACAGTGCCAGGCCGCGTGACGAGGTGATGGCATCACGGCGCTGGACATGACTGTCCAACTCAACATAAGCGCGATAGCTACCATACATACCAACCCCAGCGGATGAGAGGACACTGCGGTGCTACACAAACCTGAATCATCATGCCTGAGGGCAGGCAGGCAATGACGACACATCGATTATCAGATTTCATTTTGACGACAACCAGACAATAGTTGAATTATCCGTGGATCTACCTGCGACAACCGACATGGTGCCTTCGCCGACCCGCCGCCTGGATTTCAGGCCGCCTTGACACGTCCCAACCTCAATTTCGCGACGAGATGAGATGAGATGGGGATGAGACACGAATTGAGTGGAGCGGGTTTCTTTTTTCGCCCCTTCTTACTTTTTATGTCTCCTCAACTGTTTTCTTCTTTTCTCACTGCCGGCCGGTGGGTTGAACCATACGCAGGATCTACCGTTGAGGCGGAGAGATCGCAGGCAAAAAGTAAGGTTACATACGTGGCCCGCCGCTGCGGCTCTCCAAAAGGTGGACAATCTACGGAGTACGGATACCTAGATAGGGATCCTTTACGACTAGTTTGTCGTCGTGTACATGCGTCATGTTGTCAACAATGACAAGCATGCAGGACACCCCTTAGGGGGCTTTCATCATATTGGGGGGTATTCATGCGGCAAAGGATTTTACCTCAAAAAGACGACAATGGGTCCCCACCGTGACAAGAGCAGGAGCAAAAGGACCAAGAAGAAAAGAAACTGAGACATGGAAGACGAAGCAAAAGAGGTTGTAAATGTGACAGATGGTAATTAAGGAAAGGGTGGTGGGCGATTGGGCCGGTGGGATGGTCCGGGGGGTCCCTGGATAAAACTGGAGGACCCTAGCAGAAAGGAGCACCGAGAAGACGGAGGTCAACCCCAGCCCAGCTCGCCAGCAGGCACCAGAAGGGAGACGAGTGGCTTCTGGGGCTTCTCAGAAGTACCTGGACAGACGTGGTACCTCCCGAGACGCCCCTGCACAGTACGGCGACACGGCCTTGTGTACCTGAGGCGCCCTTGTTGACGTCCGGCCCAGCGCTCAGTTCCCGCCGGTGCGGGTTGGCTGCTGGGGCTGGGCCAGTCTGGGGGGTCCACAACGGAGCGGCGGGAGCCCAGCGTTTTGGGGACCAGGTGGTTTCTTTCATCTGGTGTTGCAGGATGGGTGCACATGGCCGACAAGGAGTCTGGAGTCAGGATGAAAGGAGGAGGAGGAGGAGGAGGAGGAACAAGAGGCCACGGGAACGGCAACGGCAACGGCAACGGACAGCTGCAAGCTTTGTTGGGCTTTGCAGATGGATGAGTGGGCAGGTAAGCAAGGAAAACGTGGGCTTACACGATGATCCTTGGGGTGGTGGGTACGGAGTAGGTAGTTGTGGTGCATATGGCTGCAGAAGTTTGACAGATTGGAAGGCTAACAGAGCCATACACTACAGACAGAGTACGGAGTCATTACGGAGCACTCCTTCTACGAAGCACTCGCAAACTCGCCCACAAACAGTCGGCTGGCTGTATCGACTGGGCAGCCTACCTACCTAGATAGGCTAAAGGGGAGAGGGGGAGTATGTAGGGTATGTAGCACAGGTGGTGGCCACTGTGTTTCCAGCCTCCCGGAGCGCGCCCTGATGCGGTCCATACCGCAAGACGGAGTAGAGGGAGCTGTGTTCCTGGGCCTGAGCGGCTCGGCTCTTTACAGGTATGGATCGGTGGTTTGCCCGTGGTGTCTGTTCGTTCGTTCGTTCCCACGGGTTGTTGAGGGTGACTCTGCCGTGGTGCGCAGATCCGCTGCTTGTAGCTCCATGGGATGGGATGGGATGGGATGGGATGGAACCATCGTATGGGTTGGCTGGTGACGGAGCGTGCGAGATGGATGATGCTCGCGCTCAGTTCCGTGCTCGTGCTCGTGCTCGCGCCCATAGAAGGTAATCAGCCATGGGGGAGAGAGAGAGAAAGAGAGAGAGAGGA
>JABFFI010000266.1:0-20300 GCA_013623725.1 Fusarium robinianum | reverse complement strand
CCCCCCATTCCCCGACTCGTCGCACGCCCGCCGGCCGATAAGGGCCCCGTCCCTTTTCCCCTTGCGCTCTGCCCTCTTTTGCCTCAAAGCCGCAAACCCTTGCCTTGCTCTCTTCCTCCCTCCCTCCTTCACCCCTCCAAAAATCCACTCACACATCCTGTCTTACGGATCCCCGGCGGCGCCATGCCCATGCGATGCCACGAGCCATGAGGCGAGCCCCCGAATCCTGGTCGCACACTCCACTGTCCCTCTTCAGCGCCTCTTTTCTTGGCTGGGACCTTATGAAAGTCTCCCGGGTCCCCTCGATGGCCGACAACAGCACCAAACCTCCAACTACCTATCCACATACTCCGCTTCCCAAGACTTGAGAGAGCCTCTTCAGTCAAGCCTCTTGCTTTCATTCTCAGTATACAGCTTCACTTCATTGTCGACTCGGTTGTCGCGCAAGACGCCATTGCCACATGGTTCGACCCAGTCTCGCCACCACAAGACACACAACGCATTTCGTCTAACCATCAGCTACAGATGCAGTCCTAGGTGACCAAGCATCATACACCCCTCCAGGAGGCTATTCATTAGTCCCGTAAACTCGCGACGTCGGTGTAAGCAGAGTTGAAAATGGGACCGTGGTGGATTGACTCCCGAATCGAAGCCACCGTCACCAGGCCGTTCGTCCTCAGCAAGCTCCTCCCCGATGAGATTGAGCGTCTAGATCGTCCCGTTGGCTTTGGCGACGAGGAGTTGACAGAGCGTACCTACTGGGAGAGCATCCGGAACGATGCTCCCCGATTGTTCCTCATTCTAGTGGACCTCGGCGTTCCCGACCAGATCTTTGGCGTCATAGACGATGGCTGGGACGACGCTGAGCTGCCAATCGCTATCGAGGATGTCGACCGGCTTCAACTGACGGCCGCTCGCGACGAGCGTGTAGAACGAAAGTTTTACCAACGCCAGTTTCACTACCTACTCAAACCCATCCAGCGTGGGAGCCACCAGGTGTTCAACGACTACGAGGTTGTGCCGCTCGATGTCCTCGAGCGCCCTGCGCCCCTGACAACCCACAAGGCCCATGGGGTTGAAAAGGTCAGGCTCCCTAACGTCCCGGGCCAAGTCTTTTGTCGCCGGCGTTATGCCCTTGGGACTGGGCCTGGGGCAATCCCATTGCCCGACTTTCTCGAAGCGGTCCAGGGCATCAAGGGCCTGCAGAACGAGCACATGGTTTCGTACTGGGCATCTTACACCCATGGGGGGACGGGATATGTTCTCTTCACCCCGCCCAGCGACTTCACTCTCAAGTCCTTCCTCGCCACAACTCCATCCTCATTCAAGAACCTATCAAAGCCCAACCGCAGAGAGCTCGTCATGAACTGGATTCTTTGCCTCGTCGACACCCTATGTTACCTCCACACCAAGCACCGATCTCACGGCTACATCAAACCCTCGACCATCCTCTTCACTAACCAAAACCACATCTTCTTCTCCGACTCGACCCGCCTCACCCCCGACAACGTAATTCTTCACACCGACAAGTCATCCTTTGACCGCGAATGGTACGACTATGCAGCTCCTGAGCAGTGGCTTCGTCCCTCGGGACCATCTAGCCCAACGAATAGGCTCGTGAATCTTGGGTCCTCAGCATCGCCCGATGACGGAGGGTTCGGCGCCATGCGAGGCTACGACCTGGCCAGCTCCCCCGCGGGCATGCATCTCGCCCCAAGCCCCCATCTGGGCCCCCAACAGGCCGACATCTTCTCGCTGGGATGCATAATTCTTGAGCTTCTATCCTTCCTTGTGAAGCGATCTTCGAGCAAGTTTTCCAGTTTCCGTTCGGCGAAGCACAAGACAGCGGGACGAGGGGGCGCCGTGCTGGACACGTCCTTCCACCGAAACCTGAGCCAAGTCGAGGTATGGATGTCGAACCTAGCCAAGGACGCCTCAAGAAGGGCCTCGTCTGGCAAGGAGGGCGCAAAAATCTTTCGAGGAGTTGCCCCAATCCTGCACGTCGTCGCGGAGATGCTCTCGACCAACCCCTACGACCGTCCGCCAGCCATTGGGGTGCAGCAGCGTATTTATCAGATTCTGACCGAAGTATGCGGTACAGCTGAGCCGCACTGCGTACATCAGTATGGACATGAGCTCGACTATTCACTCAGCCAGATGCGCATTCATTCTCACGGGGACCCCATGATGGTCCGACCAAACCAAGGAGGCATGATGGGGTACGGTGCACCACGAACGCTTCCACACAGCCGCAACAGCAGTAGCGGGGGTAACTCTCAAACGAGCCGAACGACAGCGAGCAGCGAAGCCGATGTGGACGGGATTTACAATGCTGGGCCGTCGAGTCCACAACGAATTCAGCCACAGGCGTCATGGCCTCGAAACATCGCGTACATTACGAATCCGCAGAGTCAACTATACGCCATGGGCCCATGAGCAGATCGGAATGGGATGCGGGGGTATTAAGACCAGGCATGTTAGCAGCGATATGCCCGCGAGCGAAATAGCGCCGGATGCGAAATTACTCGGGTTGTGTTGGTTTTTGATGAGTCGGTCATTCTACGTCAGCTGTTGCTATACAGCGTCTCTGGGGTCTGGAGCTTCATCTATCTGATGCACCGGTCCTTATGGACGGACTAGTCAGGGGTCATGGCAATGGATGCCTGGCCTCTAAATTACCGCAACCTGATGGGTTTATGGGTCTTGGGATGGATTACCAGAAACGTTTGAAATAATGAAAACTTGATGAAGGGACGACGGTTATTAGGAGGTATTGGAAGGTATTGGGGCGGCAGTCTCTGTATGTTTTGTAGGATATGGCGGTCCTGGGATATCCAAATAGGTACAGCAAACAAACAAACAACACACACCAGATAGGTGTGGGTGTTGAATATAGTACGATTGACGATTGGAATTAGAGACTTTGACGTTGGTCTGGCATGCAATTTGCGGTTAGCAGAATGATTGATTGGCGATGAGTGGCTTGTGGCTATGATGATCTCGAATTCTGGAATGAGAGCTGTCACTCCTGGCCATCAAACGGGGTAGTACTTTGTTCGGCCAGTGCCTCGGCTTCCTGGGCGAGTAGAGTGTCGGAGAAAGACATGGATATGAATCCCCCCCCATCTGTGGAGTGGTGATCGGCCAAGACGGCCGTTCTCTGGGGATTCCTACACACATCGCATTCGGGCTCTTCTGGCTGCGTTCTTGTGGAGGTTTGTGGCGCGCGGTTCTTACCGCGTGTTTGAGTGTTGCTGCATTCTGACTGCAGTGGAGGTGCTCCTGGTAGGTATTATTGTACCATTACTAAGTACTTACACGGGCTGGCCGCGAATCTTGTTACGTGCTTCATGAGTCTTTTTTTTTTCTCCTACCCCGAAGGATGACGTCCAAGCGGATTGGAGGATCGAGTGGCCTTCCAAATCGGGTGGGTGGTTTTTAGTTGGTTGCGTTATCAGTTGGGTCAGGGCGTACGTCATCGATATACGGGGGATGTGTTTGATAGTTGGTCTTGGTAGAGAAGGTTTTGCGGTAATCGCGGACAAGATGTTGTTATTATTGAGCCAAATTCTTGCGATTCAGATATCTTGGAATGATACCTAGGTAATAACTGATACCTGTACTTGACATGGACTACGTACCGGATGACAGGAACTCGGTCCTCGGTCGAGACGCCTCCTCAAAAGCACTGACCAGTTCTTCGAACGTTCCATCGTGGGCCACCACCACCAGCTTACTTGAAGTGATCCTCGTGGCTGAAACCTCGACATGAATCAGTCAGAGTCCAGGCAGTACTCCGTACTCACTCCGTAGGTACTAAGTTAGAAGTCAACCCCACGTTGTCTTTTGGTCAGCCCAGACTCAGCCGATAAAAAATGAAAATACATCGCAAGGCAGAAAAGAAGCATACATGTATTGGAAAGCCACCTCACCACCCCTGAGGAGGAGGCAAAATAGAGAGTCATGTGCAGAAAGGGTGTTCCAGCTTGCCCGTAGGTGCTTCGTGCGTGGAGAGTGCCTTGCGGATATGCAAAAATCCATGGGTTAATAGCTTCTTGTTGGCCAGCCTTGCTTCTTCGCCCCTTCCTGCAGGAGAGCTTTCACTAGCGCCCTGCTTTAGTGAGACTAGACCGCGGTGCGGCGTAGCACACAACCATGGAGTGGAGGAAAAGCTGGAGCCCTGGAGTGGTTGTGGCAGGGGGTAGCACCACGTCTTCTCAGTGGGTCCTCCTCCCCCCTTACCCGCTCCAAGCTGGGGGGGGAGGAAAGAAGAAGGAAGCAAGCTTGAAAGGCAATTCTCTCCTTCTTCATTTTTCTTTTTGGCTTTATTAGATCGGGAATAACCTTGGAAACGTTTCATCAAGAAACATCATATTGGACTCGAACCTCCTTCTTCTCTTTTTTCTTCTCTTTTATTTCCTCCTCATCAACCTTCCTCTCGCTCACCCTCTGTCGTTACATCTACTCTCACAGTCCCTGTCGTGCGTGCGTCTGTGTCCAACATAAACAGCATCCATCCATCCTCCTTCCCCCGATCGACAAAAACGAAAAAAGACGTCCATTCTCACACGCGGCAGTGCCCCCCCCTCTTCTCTCTCTTTTTTTCAGCTTGCACTTCTTTTTTTGGAAGATTTTTTTTTTTTAGAGTGAGCCAACTTGCGCAAGGCTGCGCGACTAGCGATTTTACTTATCGAGGGCGTCGTCATCATCACATCCACCACCACTTGTTCTATCCGAGGGGGAAAAGCCTTGCGGCACATTTTTTTTTGGTTTTCTTGGACGAACAAAAAGAGAGGGATTTTCACTAGGACATCGTCGACAACATATCGAATTTCTTGGCTTATCACATTTTTCACACCCGATAAGAGCCCACCCCTGGCTCTGCGATAGCTTCTCGCACTCGCTCCCGTCACTTACACGCCCGACGCGGTCTTATCTCGCAACACACACACACACACACACCAGACAATCATCTCGCATTCAACATTCACAATGCGCCCGCCTTCAATCTCACTCCTCAGCGCATTTCTCTGCATCTTCGCATCAATAGTCCTGGCTACCGATTATGTCCACGTCTCGGGCAGCAGGCTCTCGATTTCACCATTGGCAACCAAAGGTGAGACTTTTCCACGTCACACCCTGTCTGTCGGCCCTCCCGCGGCCGCGTCATGGCGGGATAACCCCGACGGACTTGAAGCTGACAAACGAATATAGAAACGGCATCCCAAATACCTCTCGGGGATCGCCATGTCCGCACAGATGAAAGCGGAAGACAGGTCGTGTTGAAGAAGCCACCTGTATCTAGTTTAATGAGATCGCCGCTTGTCGAGGCCGCCTCGATCAAGGCTTTACTCGCTGGCGGAGGTCTAAACCATCTCCTGGATCTGGCTTCATCAAACGGCATTATCGACTTCTTCATCGGCAACGATTCTACCGCTGCCCTCTCAACTCCGAACGACGGTGCCGGAAATGCCGCCTCGGGGCGCAAGCACGTCGCTTATACGAGCATCGCCCTCGTCCTGGTCATGCTCTTCTTCGCTGTGTGGATGTAACCCTTGTCTATCCCACAGTAACCGACTCATTTTTTTGAACTATTCGCTTTCTTTCATTCAGCATATTATGATACCCCCCGACTGGCGTTTCGAACGACCTGGTGTGCGTGTGCCCGCGACGGGCTTCTTTTCTTTCTGTTCGGCACCACTAGATTTGATCTTTATCCCGGATTGGGGGTCCAGTTGCAGCTTGGGTGGCATGATGGGGTAATGGGGAATTTTTTCACGGTTGGCCGCTTCCTCCTGGGCGAGGAACACACCGTTGGCGTTGGCTTGGATGGGGCTCGGGAAGGATACGTCTGGACGATGATAATGTAATGACGGCAATGGACACGGAACGGAACTGGGAATGGGACTGGACAAATCGGCCTGGATATGAGGGTTGGCAATGTCAATACTTCCGGGTTTACAACACATAGAGATAGACAACATGCACATGGGCCAATGCATAGCTGATCATGTTTTTGGCTTCATTCGACACACACAATCTGTTTCATTTCCAATCCCAAAGAGTATTATCTAGGTCTTGATCAGTGAAACTATTCAATCCGAATTTGGAGAACATGGATACGACAATGAATGTGTGCTCAACCCAAGCAACCTAGCCTCAAGCATTCAATAGCAAGGCAATAGCACACCCAGTAAAGGCAATCGTAACCAACAGGTGATGCGGCATCAACAATGTCTCACTCGCCGTAGACAAGACGAACCCAACCTCCCCAAACTTGACCTCCGTCGAGAAACTTCCGGGGGCTTCTGCCATGGCTGCGGCCAGCTCCTCCATCCTCACTCCTCCCGCTGGAACACGCGTACTAGCAGAACTCCTAGGAAACACCACCCCCTGCTGGTGTTGTAGCTCCATCACGGGACGTAGGCATCCATCTGGCGAACATGTCGTTCCGCTAGGACAGCATCCTCCGCTGAGCGCTCGTCCGCACGGCGTCGTGTTGGCGATGCATGTGGCTGGTAGCTCCTCCGAGACGAGGCACTCGTCTGAGGTGGCACAGCAGTAGATGCCCGAGGGGGACCACTCTGTTTCGTCGCAAGCCTTTCGGGGAGGACAACAGAAGTTCTTCTGCCTGCGTTAGCAAAAAAAAGGCGTTGCGCGTTCAGTGGATACGATACTACTCGGGAGGATTTTGGACCTACGGGCTTGAAGTATGCTTGACAACCATGCAGGTGATCACCGCAGGCCGAGAACGGTGGAAAGTACGGCTCCCTCTCCTCCGCGGGGGTCGACTTCAAGAACGCCATCTTGCTCCCCAGGGCGGCAGCGGCGGCAGTCTCGTTCTTCGGGTCCGATGAGTCCCTCTAGTGACGGGTCGCGGTCTCGACGGTGACGACGATGGCGACGGCGACGACGGCGAAGAAGACGAGGGTGAGGAGGGCCATGGCGGCGTAGCGGAGGCGGTAGTCGTAGCGGTGGGTTGGCTTGCCCCAGGGGTGACGAGTGTGGGCTGGGCACTGGGATTTGTCGATCATGGTGATTAGGAAGGGGGAGCGGGGAGGGTTGAGAAGAAGGGGGGAGGGCTTTAGGGGGGAGGGAGGAGGGGGGGGGGTGGGGGATGGGATGTTGAGGATGTGGGAGTGGTGGGTGAAGATGGAAGAGGAAAAGGGGTTGGAGGGTTGGAAGTGAGGTTGAAGTTGTTGATGGTTTGGCCAAGGGGGGGAAGGAAGGAGGTTATAGAGCCTTCCTTTGGGAGTGTTGTTTTCAATAGGAAACTGATACCCAGTGTAGCTCGGGTTAATATCAATGTTCGCCTGCCACTAAGTTCTATATAGGTCAGGGTAAGTTGAGGTAGGCAAAGGCAAGTTAATGATCGTATATAGATACTCGAGATACTATGCACTCTAGGGACAGGAAGTCGATTTCCCCCTACCGTCCCTGAAGCTATCTAGGAAGGTAGCTATCTATTTTACCGTCTCAGAACAGCGAATTCCTGGACCGGACATGACTGGCTCATCTCGACATCTCGCGCGGCTCATCCGAAAAAAAAAAAGTCACAGTTTCTAATTCTGAATATTGAGCTATTACGAGCTCAAGTTGTCCGCATCCTTGGGGTTCTTTGACAAGCTCGCGTAGAAAGCCTTGACCTTGGGATGTGCCGCGACCTTGCTCGAATCAAAGTTCAAAACCTGCAACCCCCCTATGCTCTTCGCACGCGAGAGTGCAACATAGGCCTGGCCAGTCTCGAATACGCGGGCAAGATCTACCTTGATACGTTCCAGCGTCTGGCCCTGTGCTTTGTGTATGCTCAGCGCCCATGCGAGGAGGAGAGGGACTTGGACGCGTGTTGCCAGCTTCTCGACGGTCCAGAGATCTACGGACCATGGGTTGGGTACCCATCGCTCAACGGCCCATTCCACGGGTTCGCAAAGATGAACCCGGGTGCTGCCGTCTTGCATTGCAAAACGGACCACCGGGTAGAGAGGCAAGCGTCCGTCCACCGTGTCACCAGAGACTCGTGTCTCGTGAGGGTCGCCATCATCATCGTCAAATTCATGGCGCATGAAATGAAATCTGCTTCTGAAGCCAAGTACCCGGCCCTGGGAGCCGTTTACGAGGCTCTCGTTGATATTTTGAGTGAGCATGACTTGTGCTCCCCTTTTCAATTTCAGGGACTCGGGGGCGATGCAGTCGTTCAGGAGCATTTTGCGAATATCCACGTTGGTGACTGTCCCACCATCTTGCGCAATGTAGCGATGGGCTACGCCCTCTATGTTTCGCAGTCGTCTGGAGTTCGCCCGCTCTGCTTCATGGCGTAGAGGGAAGAGCTCAGTGGCCTCTGCAACGCTATCTGCTACAGGCCGGTGCAATTCTCGGAACCTCTGAATAGCAGGAGCGGAGAGAGAGCCTTCTCGCATCTGGTTTAGGATTGCGGTGAATTCGGGATCCCTCTGTCTATAAATTTGAGTCAGACCGATGGTATGCTGTATGGTGTCATTCCACGTCTTCGCCTCGAAGCAGAACTTCGGACTGCCATCATCTCGTCCCTTCCTCACTGGTGGAAGCTGGAAAAAGTCGCCGGTAATGACGAGCTGTATACCTCCAAACGGCACGTCTCTCTCTCGTACCGCACGCGCAATCGCATCGAGCCTGTCGAAGAGGACAGAGTCAACCATGGAGATTTCATCAATAATCAAGACAGCAACACTTGACCAGCGCTGCAACTTGAACTTTGAATGCAAGATGTCCTCAATGAGCTTTGGGGTGGGTGCTTTGGCAAGGCCAATTCCCGCAAACCGGTGAAGTGTCATACCGCCAATGTTGTGAGCAGCAAGGCCCGTCGAGGCCGTCACGCCAACGCGCTCGCTGTTTCCGAGGTACTTTGTCGCCAGGCTTCGAATAATCTTCTTGAGGAGGACTGACTTGCCAGTACCTGCAGGGCCCGTAAAGAAGACACTTTTTCCCTGCTTCACCACGAGGTCGAAAATAGTTCGCTGCTCTTCGTTCAATCCCTCGTCGCCTGGGCAGAAATATTCCCCCCTATTCTCATCACTTTCCGTATCATTGGCCAACTCAGGATCAGGCTGAGCTACCGCTTTACGTGCTCGCTTGGGGGACTTCTTCTTTGCTAGACTACTCGTGGTAGAGAAGCACGTAGACGGGACATAACATTGCCAACGTGGTGTTCCCCTAACTGCTGTTAGGGAACCCAGCCTCGCAAGCCTCTGAGCATTATAGGCTGTCAAAGTACATTAGATAGTACGCCTAGCTCATGTGGTCGTGCACTTACAGGCACGAACTCGGCCTACCCCAAGCAATGGCATTGTATACTAGATGACGAATCTAGGTTCAAGTGTTGGTTCAGGTTCGATTCATGTTCCTAGGTATGCCCAGTCAGCGAAGTCTCGCTGGCAGCCAGAACGCCCCGAATATTTATCCGTGGCTAGCACTACCTAGGTACCTAGCTACGCGGTTCAAGCAATTGAGATGGCAACAAGGAACTCTGAGATGCCGTTCTTCTTTGTAGGTTAGTAGGAGCACCTTTTCGCACCTTGGAAATAACAGTAATAAAAATGGCCATAGATAGTATTGGTCTTGGCTCTATGGAAGATTCTTGTCAACTTGTCTCTCGTAGTTTCCCCTCTTCCTTGACGTTGGTGCAGGCATGATGACATAATAACTGGCGCAGTTCAGTTGCCATGAGAAACAAGTATCGAGCAATGCAACAGTATTTGTAAAGATGTACTCCGTATGTAAAGGAATAATGCGAGAAAAAGGTTATGTGAAACCATAGTTCTTTTAACAAGCTCCTCATTTGATTCAGCCACGACCTTACTCGCCAGAGGCTAAGAGGAGAGAGCAGCGCGCCGTTCTACCACGTGCATGACAGTCAGCACTTTCTCGCCCATCCGATACGGAGCAGGCAGGTACTAGGTAGGTGGGTAAGGTAGGTAGGTAGGTAACGAACGATGGGGAAATCGATAACAAGATTGGCGATGGGATGGAAGAATGCATACAAAAACTGTGCAAACAACGAACGACAATAGAACTCCCAAATGCTCTTTGATTAAAAATCACCATCATTGTGTGCCTTCCTAGAAACCGTAAACCAGCTCCGTTTACTCCAATTTTGAATTTTGTCACCAAAAAATCATTTTACCCCTCTTGCCTGTGTCTCTTGTGTATCGGCTCTCACCTGAGTTTCGGGGCAAGAAATAAGGGCACCCGATCGTCCTTACTCAGCAAATTTTCTCCGAGCTCCATCATCATCCCGCCTCCGAGACGACTACGACGAAGCCCAGTGCGCTGCGCTCCATTGCGAACCCGTTGCTACGAGATAGATTGAATTGCGCTGCCCGCGGATGACCCCAAAGAACCGCCATCATGGCTGAGTCCGCGCAGCCCGACCTGAGCGCGGTCATTTCCTCCACGGGTGCGTGGTCGTCCGCTCTTATCTTGCCTCCTCTTCCCCGCCACCATGAACGCGTTCCCAATCCTCGCGCTCGTCCTGTTCTCGTACGTGAATCATGCTAACAGCCTCGGTTTCAGGCATCAAGCAAGAACCAAACATCCTCGACGGCCTTGACCTCGATTTTGCCCTGCAGGAAGTGGCAAAGCGCCCGTTCGAGGACTCGATCAAGAACGACGACCCATCCAAGAGGGTCAAGACGGAACACGAACCTGAGCACCATAACCCCTTCGGCGCAGACTTTGGTGTCGAGGCTTCGCTGGAAGATGGGCTCGCACGTCTGGTCCAGAATGCGCTTTCCAACGTCGGCGATCTGGTCAGCCAGTTCACCCAGGATGGCATCGACATACCCCAGACGACAAATGATCCGATGGACGTCGACAGCGCTCCTGTCTTAGACGTCACAGAACCTCCCGCCCCCGTAACATTTCTATCCGATCCTCAAAAGTATTTGCGCAATGCCAGTTTGTACGCGCTTGGAAACATGGTACGTCGGGCATGGCAAGCTGTAGAACAAGTGCTCATACTCTCGGGCAGGCCACCTCCATTCTCACCATATTCTCGCAACCCCTCGACGAGTCAATAAAGCCCATTCGGGAGTACGACTCAACCCATGCCCACTCATTCCGACTTCTCCGATCGTCCTTTGGGCAGATCAGACAGATTTACTCGACCGAGCCCATCCTGTCAGCGCACGCGCTTGACCTACACACCGATGAAGCCCGGACGATCCTCGATCTATCAAACCTTGCCCAGTTCGCCATATGGCTGCTTGATGGAGATCCGACCATTTATTGCGTGGCGCATCAACATTTTCATTCCATATTTCGAGGACAAATCTCGGACCTTGGCTCGCATGCTGTAGACCTTTTGCTGTCGCTGAAGACTCAGTTGGCTATAGACGCGCTTGTTACTAGAGCTCCTGAAAGACAAGTCGAGCAGATTCTGAACGAAGTCCTGGTGGATGGGCTTGAAGAAAAGCTACGGGGGCTTCACAATGCCACCGAACTAACGCCAGCCGATCAAGAGTTTGTCTCTTCCGTCAGGGCGCGGAAAGCCGCTCTCCAATGCGAGGCGCATCTGGATGCCGGTAAGTCGCATCGCTCCACCGTCTGGCTTCGGCGTTCTAAACAGTGACAGCTACATTGAGGGGGAAGTATCCCGCTGATGAACTACTGCGCCATTTCGGAACACATGCAACGAGCCGTCTTTCGACCGAATCGGACCTGAGGGCCAAGTTTGGTCTCTCCACGCCGGACGCCGACAGCACAGTAGCCGACATTTTGGGAGATGGTCCCACCGACGCCGAGATCGACTTGGATGACCTATCTTCCTTCTTCGAGAAGACAACTTCCGGTCTCGTCCAGTCTACTTTGGCTGGCCTAACAGACGAGAACCTTGCGCCGACACCGGTGGTCGAGAACACAGAACCGCCAGTAGAGCCACCCAAGACCGAGACCAAGCCAGCGCCGCAAATAAACGGCTTCTTGACGGACTACAAGGAGCTTGAGGCCTTGGTGGCTGAGAGCACCTCAAACTACGTCAAAACGACGCTACATGGGCTGTCACCGGTTCCCTATCAACCAACCGTTCCACAGAGTACTGGTGAGTGGCCTGGAGGTGAAAGTTCGAACAAGGTATTAACGCACAACGAAATAGCTGAGAGCATGACTGCTCAGTCGTATCTAAGCCAACTACAACAAGCCCAATCCCAACAGCCATACTATTCATACACACATGCAGTACCTGAACCCCAACCACCGCCTCCTGGGCCTGGGGAAAACTTGCCGCCCAATCAAACCTTTCCTAGTGCAATACTATATGACAAGGCTCGCCAGGCGGCTCTTTCGAAATCATCCTCTCATACAAGGAGGGAAGGCCTTCATTCGACTCGCCGGCCCTGGACACAGGAGGAAGAAAAGGCTCTCATGGCTGGTCTCGATATGGTCAAGGGTCCCCATTGGAGTCAAATTCTGACTCTGTTTGGTCAAAATGGCACAATATCCGACATACTCAAAGATCGAACGCAGGTTCAACTCAAGGACAAGGCTAGGAATCTGAAGCTCTTTTTCCTCAAGACGAATTCGGAAATGCCCTATTATCTTCAGGCTGTCACTGGCGAGCTCAAGACCCGAGCCCCTACCCAGGCCGCCAGAAAGGAGGCGGAAGAGCGCGCCAGGTTGAACTCGGAAGAAGACCAAGCGAGGATTCAGGGGATCATGACTCTGGCTGGAGGACTACAAAACCCGCCTCAGGGGCGGACGACGGGCAGCCCGGCCACCGCAGTCGGCACCGGGGTCATGACACCCGCACAAGCCGCCGCCGCCAGTGCTGCGCAAGCAGCATCAGCACATCACAACCAGCAATCAACATCTCACGCTGTCACCTCGGCCGCCAACTCAGGCTATCCCGCTTCGTCACTCCCACAATCCAGACCGACGATGTTGACGACAACGCAGCAAGCTCTTCAATCCGTCACCCAGCCTCCACCTCGCCCGACCTCACAACTCCCTCAAACACCCCGACCCCAGGTGCAACACCAACCGCAGCAACACCACCTCCACCAACACCAACAACAACAACATCTTCACCATCTTCATCAGCAGAACCAAGCCGTCATGCAAACCACCGCGCAAAGTCAGGCCGCCATGGCGCAAGCCCGATCCCAAGCACCAGGGACACCCGCCCATCACTCGCCAACCGTGCAACACTCGCCAAGTCCGGCCCCTGTCACCAACGGAACCGCCCACCACGCACAAACACATCATCCGCACTACTCCCCGCCTCAGAACTCGCGCCTCACCTTCCCGTCGCCTCCCGCCCCGACGGCGACACAGTCCCAACAGATGATCTCGCAAATGTCTGTGTCGGAACCCCATCACGACCTGCACGACAACGCTGCCGAAGCGGCTCTGCTCCAGGGGCTCCAGGCCGCCGTTGCGGAATCGTTGTGATGCAGCGTCGTTGTTAGCTTGCTTGCCCCATTTCAGAACGCTTGCTTAGGTCAGATGATTCGTCACACGATAGAACCGTTTCCCGTTTTCCGTTTTTCTTTTTTAGTTACGACTTTGTATAACCTCGGAAGCCCAATGGGTCGGGCTCCCCTGGCAAGGCTTGAGAGGGGGTTTTTCAAAAGAATGACTACCCCCCTCCCGTTGCTCATGTCACCTTGGTGCGGGCACTTGGTACAGAGGGAGCCCTGAAATAGATCAAAGCCTCGACGGCGTAAAAGGAGAGTTGTTTCGACTTGGAATGATACCATGAATTAGGAGAACAAGGTTCAATGAAAAGCAGGGTGAGGTAGCAGTGAGTTGGAGAATAAAATATCCGTTTTAGAGTCTGTTGAGATACCTCAGAGAGTGCCAGTTGTTTGTGGTTCCCCCCATATAGCAGCACATAGTAGAGAGAAAAGTTTGCGTCTTCCTGGCAACTCCGTGTGTGTAGATGTCAAACCCTCGCCAAACACGTGGGCAGGCCTTGTAGTTGGTGGCTTGAAGGACTTCCAGTTGAAGGGTTATCAAACATGCTAATCATTTGGGATCATTGGCTCAAGGGACAAGTTACGATCCTTCTTATGACGTGAAACTTCGTTTCTTGTAGCTCTATTAGGAGCGTCCATGTATCAACTGAGGCGGTGACTTGCTTGCATGACAAACACAACGATATGATTTAACGTGACGCTCGATATGCTTGCTTCTATGCTTCTCCGCCCGTCCCGGGTTGCTGAACCACGTGGTAATTCTGAGAACGAGACAACGATGCAGTTCGCCGTCCGGTCGGCAAGAAGCCGCTATATGCTACGCACAATCTCGTGGTAGTGTTGCGATGGTTGAAGATTCTGTTTAACGTACTATTAACAACAGAATGGAAGGGGGTAGCCGTAATTATAGAGTATAAAGCTAGCTCACTTGCGTTGAATCTACGAACATTATCAACCCGCAAAAGTCTCATTTCTTCAGATCATTGGTTGCCAAGCATGTTCCCAGCATATCACCCTCTAGACCGGGGTTGGGGGTTATCCTGCGCAGCACCTGGGACGATATGTCACAACACACCTACCCGATTGAGAATCGATGGTCAGAAGATCGACTCCCCGTTTTGTCGGTTTCACGCGTGTAGGCGGGTCGATGATGGGAAGGCATGTGAGATCGCCAAGTTGCCTATGGCCGTGGTTTGCCGTGAGCGTGAGTTGGAAATGTTCTGCTTAGGACTTCCAGGCAAGGTCCGTTGAGGGTTACTGATGGGAGACAAGATATTCGGTGCAAGGCTGTTGAAAATGGGATGAGATGTACCCTGGATGTCAAGGATGGAAACCCAGGAGTCTACGAGTACTGCTCGCAACTTCGTAGGTTTTTCTCCAAGGGATTGTGCCGGAGGCTTACAACTACGCCATAGATCTTTGCACACATACCGACTGCGAAAACCAACGCACTCGACGCAACGGCGAGGATCTCCTCCTCTGCCCCGACCACCGCTGCGAAGTCGACAACTGCCGAGAGCCAAAAGGCGACGGATTTTTCTGTGCCAACCACACATGCGCAGACGAACACTGTACATCGTTCGTCCCTGGCGCCGACCTCGCCGACCCAGATCGGTTCTGTGAACGACACCGCCGTTGCGGGAGACCCCAATGTCCGCGTCTTTGCCACTTCCGTGAAACAGGCGTTCCCTCACCGTTCTGCGGCGCCCACTACTGTGAAGCTGCGGATTGCCAGGAGGAGCGTGAGGGCGGATTGCACTGCCACGAGCACACGTGCGTAGAGGCAGGATGTGTGAAAGGTAGGGAGTCCGCTACGGGGCTGTACTGCAAGGAACACACGTGCAAGACAAAGGGGTGTCGGCTGAGCAGGCTTGGGGTGGAGTACTGCCCGTACCACGAGTGTGTGTACGAGGGGTGTGAAGCGGAGATGGTCAAGAATCGGTATTGTGAGGAGCATCAGAGGTGTGTAGAGGTTGGGTGTGAGAGGAGGAGGTTTGTGTTGATGGGGACGGCGTATGCCATGTGTGAAGACCGTGAGTTCATACCCTGGTTGGGAAGTTCAGAGGCTGATGAGCGGGCAGACTACTACGGGACTTGTCCAGGCATCGACGATAGACGGATCTGCGGACGTCGAGTTGTGCCTAGAACTCAGCATTGCGAGCAGCATCTCTGCGAGGTCCGCGATTGTCGAGACGCCAAAACGCCGCCGTTTGAGCTATGCAACAGCCACAAGTGTTTGATTCCGGACTGTCATCGCCCGAGGAAGACTTCCGTCCACGGGCTCCCTGGCCGGAATACCGATGGCCTGTTCTGTGATATTCACACCTGCAACCATAGGAGCTGCCGCAACGAGGCTGGAGAGGACACGGGATTGTGTGTTGACCATGGGGAATATCGGGAACGCGGGCATAGGCAGCGATTTGAAGATGACGAGGCTTTCGATTGGGCTAACTGGAGGAGAATGGTATGGGAAGGCTATAGACAAGACATGGCTGAGAGAGAAGTTGGGCGTCGGGATAGACGGCAGTTTGGGCGGGCTGAGAGACGAGCTCGTCACCCGTGGGCAGGATGGGGCTTTGCGATGTAGACAGGAGGTGAAAACAGGCGGGGTGCTTGGCTGGAGCCTGAATAGAAGAGTCATAAGGCCGGTTGAAATTGGTGGTTGAGTCCTAGAGAATATCATGGAGCCTGCTACGTTGGGGGAACGGGGCGGTTTCCATCACGCTGACAAGATGGAGGGCATCCAGCCTGATGGGTAGGAACCGGCTACTATATCCGGTCAGTATTTGCGGCCAAGGCAAGGAAGCATTTTGGAATGTAATGGCTGACGCCACTTGAATGAACCAAAGCGCCTGACATCGGGGCCTCACAGCCGCAGTGAGGAAGAAGGTGTGTGAGGGAGGCCGGCTTTGAAATCAACCGCCAGCGCCACTAAGCGGGAGGCCGGTCTCACACACACTTGTGTAGGAGTCAACTAGACCCAAACTCTAGAGAGGTGTTGAAATCCGAGTTCTGGGCGTTTTCTGGATTGTCGAGTTTGGATGTGGTGTTGGCCAAGGAGGTCAGGTCGACTGGATGGCCGGATGGGACTCGGCCATGGCGAGGCCTAGGCAGAGTCAGTGGCGGAAACAGGGGGATTCTGGACTAGACTCGAAGAGAGAGTTTCTTTGTGGAATAATTGAAGCGAGGGGTTGAAAGAATACGACGTCGGGGGGAACTTCTGGCGAGTTTCTCAGGATCGTGATCGCCTCCATTTGTGGACAAGGACGAGTCACTTACAAGCCAGCAGCCCTACAATCAGGGGATCGAGATGATCACATCCACATGGATGGTCGGCGTAGGCCTAGATTTAGGCCTGGCATAAGCCACGGAACCGAGTCATTGGAGGGGGAGGCGTTCGCTCTTCTGTAAGGTCCCGTGGTGACGTTTTCTGGTTGGAGAGGATGGATGTGAGGGTGGTAGGTTGGGGCTGGAGGCCGCTGGGGGGACTTGATAAATGCATCTACGGTGTGTTTAGGAAACATGCACTGTATAATACACCATTGTAAGCAAGGTTTGAGTCAATGAATCCCGTACCTTCCCAGGCTCGATCTCACTTCCACACTGTACAGCCCAAGTCTCTCCCAGACTCCCTCCGCCAATCCAGGTCTCAAGCACTCACGCACACTCACATACGTACCTACGTCCTGCAACCTGCACATCATCAAACCCATCCACCAAATGCACGACAACGAACAACTCATCAACCCCGCGAGCCAAACGGCTTCGCTCCATCGATCTTTTTTTTCTTTCCTACCGTAGCGCCTCCCGTCCGCGTCGATCGATCGTCCAAAAAACCCCTGGTTCATCTAGAGGCAAGCGCCTCTAAAAAAGAAAGTGTCGATGCGATTCTGCAAGTGTCAAAAAACCCAACCAAAGCGACGAGCAGCCAGTTTCAGCCTCAATAAACCACCACTCCCAAACAACATGCTGGTTCCTTTGTCTTCTTCCCCCTTCCTTTTTTTCCTTTTTTTAGTATATCTAATTTTTTTTTATTCTTTTTTACATTTCGTGTTTTTCTCTGCTGATCAGCCCGCTCGCTCTATGAGACATGAATGATGGAGGGGCCACGCGGGCCTTCGAAGTCGCATCCACACTTCACGCGGCTTAGAGCCCACACTCGGCCACGGCCATACCACACCAGACTCCAACGTCTGCCGGTCTTGGTCGATGAGGCCGTAGCTCTGCCACAATATCTTCTCGCCAAGTTGAAGTTTCCCACCCACCGAACCGCAGAATCGGGACGGCGACACTTGCATTTTGTCGACTTCGTCACCGTCCGTAGTTGAGCTATGCCCAGTTGCCCCAGCCACAACTAACACAGCTCGTTCTTTCTGCCCTGTATCCGGTTTATGGCCATACGCCAGGGCCTCGTGCTACAATATTTCCATTTGGTCTGCCTCCAAACAATCAAGTTGAAAGTAGGAAGCCTGGCCGTGTGAGTGCCTCGTTGGGAGGATGATGGTGTATAAAGACCAACTTGATCCTCCTCTTTGAACCGGGACTTCTATCAATATCCGCTATCAACAACTCTCATCACCCGTTCCCATCCTCTTTGATCACCTGCATAAGTCGAGTGCTTCTTTTAGCAGCCGCTCTTTCTTTGGTGGGCCCTTTCCGAGACAATCTCCAGGTCATTCAGTATCAAGACCAAACCCCATTGCTTCAAGACACGACTACTTAGTGGTGTCGAGCCTCAACCAAGACTCCCCCCTCTAGCTGCTTTCTTTCCGTCTCTATATACCTGCCCCTAGCTCTGCTCCTTGAGTTTTGTCTAGCTACAAAGTCCCCCAACACTCTTTGAAACGCTGAGAGTTTGGTCCACGAACTCAACTCCATCGATTCACTTGATACATCGACCAACCCCTCGAGTCTACAGCCAGGAAGATTCAACATGGGTCGACGATTCTTTGTCGAGACCAACATCGAGGGCCGGCCTCAATTCGTCACCGTCAAGCGTTCCCGATCCTACACTCAGCACACTCATCGTCATGACTGCGAATACTACAGCGTCACTCGAGAGGAGTGGAACACTTTGGTTGAGCGAAACCGGTTGCTCGAAGAAGCCAACCAAGCCTTTGACACCCAGAACGAAACCTTGAGGGAGAGCCTCACTGCCTCCTCAACCGAATGCCATCGTCTGACCCACGACATTATCCCCCAGTACAAGGACCAGATTGCCAGTCTCCGTGCCGACAACGACGCTCTCCGCCGATCCATCGACAGCGCCAGCGACTCGTCCGCCCAGAGCGGCCGCGACATGGACAAGCTACGCTACAAGGCCCACAAGCTCGAGAAGGAGAACAAGGGCCTCAAGGAGGAGGCCTCGGACCTACGGTTCAGGGTGCGCGAGCTGTCGAAGCTGATCGACAGCAACGTCAGCCGGAGGGTCACAGACTTGACCAAGCAGGTCGAGTATTGGAAGAAGAAGTACGAAGACTTGCGGGAACGCCATCTGAGTCTCATCAACATCGTCGATGCCAAGTCGGAAAAGATCGTGACCTACGAGGAAATCCTCAAGCGACGACGCATCTAAGTGGCTTACACCTACTCTCTCGGGCAACTCTTTTTCGTCTCCACGGGTCTCGGCTATTGGTCTGGCTTCCTTCGGGCACCGACGAGCGGCGGGCATTTACAGCACCGCTTCAGATTCGTCTTTGTCCTTTTCACTACTTCAGCGTGTCATCTACTTGTACGCGCAAGTAATTCAGCTTTTGTTGTGCGACAACCCCAGGGAGCCCCCAGTACGGTTGGCTTACTAACATTTGATCAGACACCCCGGCAGTTGGTTTTTTTGGGTAACGGATAGACGGTTAGGATGACGTTCCCAGGCTACGCCTCAGGCTACACCACAGCCCAGGCTGCGTCGATTCATCTTCCAGAGGTTCACCGATTTTGGACGTTTCAGGGACAGGGTGTGGTGCACGGTTTATTCTTAGTGGAGGAGTTCTGTTACGGTATTGCATATAGGATGAGCAGAAGCATTGTGAGATGCTGATCTCTGGTTGTTGTTGTTTTTGGTTTCTTTCTTTTTTTCATCACACGTTACCTTAGGTAGCATCACCCTTCAACGGTCACAAAGAAATAGATTTCCTGATTTTTGTCAAGTGTGGGCAGCCTGATGTACCGCGTGATGTCTTGGAAGTCTGGGTAAAGTGCTCGTAGAGGAGGGTGGTTAAGTTGGTTTGGGGGGGTCATGTGAGGCTGAATCTCGGGGACGGCTGAGGATGCCCTGGTGACGACGACAAAAGAGAGTTCTTTGAGACGGCTGAGAGGATGAAAATAGACAACAATGAGGACTTGAAACGCAGGCCGCATCAGCTCGACCTAATAGATTATTAAGACACACTTTTCTTCCTTGACCTTGGAAATCAGAGGGGACACGACGCGAGGGAGGGGGAGAAACGCTGACAAAGGTGGCAACACATCGGATATCGGATGCAGTCGAGGTAGTTCTAGGACTATTGATACCAGAGACCTTTTGTCATCAACAAGGCTCCAAGGCGGCGTCCAAAACGGGAACGCGGGGGTTTTTCCAGTTCATCTCTGAAGTCGTTGCCTTACGCTGCCTCGCGACCCGCGAGATGGCCCATCTGCAAGGCAATCGCGCGACGATGTAACGCGAAGTCCTGTGACATGGCGCTCACGACTGACTTTACCTTTACCCCCCACACACGCCCGGCCTCAAGGACGACGACGAGGAACGTGAAAGGGAGGGTGTAATGAGGCAGCTGCTGCTTCTGCCCTCGTAGAGGGGGGGGGCGTGTGTGGGAAACTGGAAAAATAGGACCTATTTCGGGTCTGTAGGAGGGG